>JAZGTI010005512.1:239-25281 GCA_036877585.1 Botia kubotai
GAAGTATAGAACACATATGTACTGTACACTGAATGTTATAAATATCTGATGTTACTGTTAGTGAGAATGATGGAAGTATAGAACACATATGTACTGTACACTGATATCTGTTTTGTTTGTCACATATTGATATGAGGACACATGGGCTGTTGATATGATGCTCAGGATGTTTGGAGTCATTTTTACTCCAGGTGTGTAAACACATCATCTGCTGGTTAAAATATGTTCTGCATTTATTTACCGTAATCATTTACTGTATTTTATATACCTGTATCTACTTACAGCTTTTCTCTTTACTGTAGAAACAGTGATATTTATCACAGTGGTTTTCCATCGCTGGATCACAACTCAGGAATGGACCTCAGATGTGTTCTGATACAGACAGCCGTGCCAAATGTACATAATAAAACCAACGAATCATATAATTGAACATGCTCAGAATAGCAAAATAAACAAACGTATCAGTCTTTAACAGAAGCGCTGAATATATCGCTGTCAAAGGCTGAATGTACAATTTGCTGCAGATTAATCTGTCACTTGCCAGAAAATACTAATGCAGTAAATGTTTGTTTCATGGCTTTTGTCAGTGTGTTTATTCAGTCTGTATCACATGAATGATTTTGTATATTGTTCAGCCTTCACAGTTAGTTTTTATGATATTTTGGTTGTTTATCATCGTGTGAGTTGTGTTTTCTGCTTGTTTTTAAGGTGGAAGTCGTACGAGAGTGTTGTTCTGTTGCACTTTTCCAAGCAGGTGGTTGAAAATTCAAACTTTCCGAGTTCAATGGAACTCTGCATGATTCACAATTATTATCAAAACATTTACTTCATATTATTCTAATAATTTAGCTTCAAACTTCCACACTCGACTAATAAAGAGTCTTATGACGCATTCGAAAAATGATGCTAGCGATAAAATAATTTCCTCTTCTATTTTCTTCCTGCAAATGACAATCAAACAGCTGATATTGTTCATGGATACAGAGTATTAGCTTCCAGCCTATTGTTCTCCTGCTTTTGAATCTCTTATCTTCTCTTTTAATTTTGTCAATATGAGGCATGAGATGATAATGTGTTTCATAGAGACAGTGGCGGGCAGGAATGAATTCTCTGTTATGAATTCTAGATATTGTGAGTGTGTTTGCTGTGACACATGAACCACATTATAACGTGCACACATACTGTAGAGTACACAATCGTCGAGATGCTTTGTTCACTTTTTTTGACGTGACTCAGAGATACAGACAGATAGAGATTCTATAGACGGGACTTTGTCCCCTAGGTTTGTTTAAAACAAGCGGAATAACTCAATAGCTGTTTAATTGACTGATAGCAGCTGGTTAGATTGGTTCAGCTCTCCCTGGAAAGACAGAAACTCTGATGTTCAAAATTAGCATGAACGTTTCATGAGAAACAATGTGATTGTTACCTAGGGACTCATATTTATAGTTGCTCCTCCTATTAGAATTCCTTAAAAGGAGAATTCGGGAAAGACACCCAAGGGAGAACGTTCCAGTTTTTGAACTTGCTCCATCTAAGGAATGCATCTTAATTTAAACAACAGCTTTATTTATAGCTGCTTTACACTGTGGAGATGGAACAAATGTTTTTAGAAATATATATAATTACATATTTTATTGACTGAAACCAGCCAACATTTTCCTCTTGAGTGTTTGAAACATCAGATTCTTTTAAAGGTGGACATTCATCAGCCACTAAATGGATTATCATCAAGACCTCTCCAACCACACTAAAGCGGATCTCTGCTTTGAGACCGTTAACGGTTCCTGTGAGAAGTACGCGCGACCTTCTGGCGTCTATGTTCCGATGTTCATCACCATGATGCTGATGGCCTGCATGACCGTGTTGGGGAATCTGCTGGTCATCATCTCCATTGGGCACTTCAAGCAGCTCCACACGCCGACAAACCAGCTCATCCTGTCCCTCGCCGTGTGTGACTTCCTGCTGGGCTTGTTCATCATGCCCCTGAGCGCCGTGCGCTCCATGCGGGGCTGTTGGTACTTTGGGGATGTTGTTTGTAAGATACACACGTGTGGCGACATCACTCTCAGCACAGCCTCCATCTTCCATCTGGTGTGCGTGTCGGCCGAGCGGTACTGCGCCGTGTGCAGCCCGTTCCGTTACCGTTCCTGTGTTCGTTTCTCAACGGTGCTGTTGATGAGCGCCGTCAGCTGGCTGATTCCCGTCGTGTTTGCCGTGACGTTGATCTTCGGGGAACTGAACCTGCAGGGCAGCCGGGGATTCTATGAAGCACACGTGGAGTGCGTGGGAGGGTGTGATGTTTTCTTCAGTCACGGTTCTGCTGTGATCTCCTCTTTGGTTTCCTTCTATGTTCCTGGTCTAATTATTATTGGCATCTATTCCCGAATCTACACGGTGGCTTTAAATCAAGCGCGGTCCATTAGTGTGATGTTAGGGCAGCTGAGGGGAGATTTTCCGCTGGGAGAAATACAGCACAGAACACAGAAGGCCACGATAACCATCGCTATTGTGGTTGGAGTTTTTCTTATTTGCTGGACACCCTTTTTTCTCTGTAACATCATGAACCCGTTCATTGGTTACAGCATCCCTCCCGTGCTCACTGATGCTCTGGTTTGGTTTGGTTATGCCAATTCCACATTAAATCCCTTCATTTATGCCTTCCTGTACTCTTGGTTCAGAAAGGCTGTGAGGATCATCATAACTGGACAAATATTCCACAACAACAGCAGCAGAGAACAGCTGTACACGTAACTAGATTAGACAGTAAATCTGTTTTACACTTTTCATTGTTCACCCATTCATGAAAATTCTGTCTGGTGTCTTTTGTAAATCTGTTTGCTCTTATTTTTTAGTTGTACAGAAGGATTTTGAAGAATGTATTTTAGATGAGTTCTCTATGTCTGAAAGAGAATAAAATCACAATATTAACACCCCACAGAAAGAAAAATCACAGATGAGATCTTTTTAATATCGCAATTATTTCTGTTAGACAGTAATGAGATTAAATGGAAAGCAAATGAGAACTTCTGATATTCCTTCAGAGAAAAAGACCCACAGATGTCTCAAACTGAGCTCAGATTTGTTAAGTCTGCAATCAGAAGTCAATATTATTGAATATTTCAATATGAAATAAAACTTTACTCATTAAATGTACCCAAATCCAGATTACTTTAGCTACAACATTAATTGTACAGCTGCAGACTCAATGTATGTTAACAACTGTTGACCGATGATGCGATAGTTTAATTCTTGAATGGACACATAACTCAGCTGTGCTGAAGGTCTCTGGGGGATTATGGGTAAACAGTCTGATGTCACACAACAGAAGATTTTGTTGTGTTTATTTTAATGTCTGGCAGTGTTAAAGTGGGAGGTGTGATTTGTTGTGATTTTCACACTGTAAACGGAGGGACTGAACGAGGTCTTGGGGGCTTTTTGTTCATGAAATAAACAATAAATTATTACATCATCACAGGCTGTGTTTGTGTGTTGGGGGAGTTTGTTTCTACATGTGTGTATGAGATTCTGTAAAAAAGGTACTAATATCATGTCATTTATATGTGAAATAAAATGAAACATTCCAAAGAAAGTCTTTGGTTTTGGTTTTGGTTTAGTTCTCAGGATAACAGAAACCGGATCATTCTGGGAGGATATTAAATATAAAGGGCTTAAAGACTTGATGAATTGTTTGTTGTTTTGTGTGGTTTAGTGTTTGTCTGTTCACCTGAAGGTCACGTGTCTGCTAGCTTTACTTTACTGCACACATCAGCTCCTCCTAGAAGATGAATCTCATTCAGCACAATGTTCATATTACAGTCGGGTACAGTATTAATTTTATAGCATTAGTATTATTATAATAATCATATTAGTATAGTATTGATAACACCAGAAAGTGTGTTATTTAAAGAGCTTAATTTATTCACGTTCCTTTGGAAGTTGTTTCTGTTGGCTGACGTAACACTCGTGTACGCCTTTGCTTTGCTAACAAACTGCTCATACCATCAACTATCACATCTCACAAAAAATATACACACACACACACATATATATATATACACACTAACATTTACATATAAAGTACAAACCTTATCTGAAGTGCAGGTTATAAAGTAACCACGTGGTGGCGGTATATATCTGTGGGTGAGTCACAGCCATCTCTACATTTATGCATTTTACAGACGCCAAAGCGACTTACAGTTCATTCAAGTTATACATTATGTCAGTGCATGTGCTCCCTTCGAACCGACACTCTGCAGGAAATATCTACTGCAAGCGCCTCAGAGATCATTCTTTTATTCTTTTATTAGCTTCAGAACATGTCGTGTGGTAACCGAGCATAACCTGCTGACTGATTTTAAAAGAACTGCTACATCTTTGTGTTGCTGTAGCTTGTTTGTTTTTTGCAACGTCATCATGCTCTTCTGGTCAGACAAAAATGCCATGTTAAGCAAAACCGACTCTCACTTATTTTGGCCTGTGTGGGCTGAACTGTTTGTACATGCCTAAACAAATGAGAGGAGCAGCTGTACGACTCGCTCTGTGTGTTAAAAATATGCTCTGGTGAAAGCGAACCTCTCTTCTCTAGAAAAATACGAGTGTTTCACAGCCTTTTCTACTGGAACCCTGAAGAACATGAGAGGGAGAGAGCATAAGAAATAGAGAGAACGAGAAAACGAGAGAATGAGAACAAGCGAGCAGGAGAGAGCATAAGCTGGAGAGAGTGAGCAACAGAAAAAGAGAGGATGAGAGAGAGAACATGGGAGAGAGAGAGAGACCACCTATGCAGATGTTTTCCAGATGTGGAACATGCTGACGCGTGTAGGGCGTCGCGCAAGGTGTTCCCCATCAACACTTCAACATCTTGTCCGGGTCGTTTGATGTTGAAATGCAAACACAACACATAATGTTTCTGATATCACACACCAAATCTACACAACACTGCATTCACACACACACACACACACAGGTGTATAAGTGACTTCTGAAATGAGGTACAGTCGCCTGTCTGGGTATGTATTAACACTATTAATATAATAATCTCAGTCTTATTGAGTTTTGTTTTCATTTTATATTGCTTTAAAAATAACTACAGTAATAAAGTAATATTTTAAATCTGTATTTGTATTTTATTTTTTCTTACAACTGTAATTTAACTTAAATCAGTACAAAAAATAATCGCCTCATTCCAGATCTTTCCAAAACAGTTTGAATCTTCAGTGTGATTTACAGTACAAAAATCAAACCCAAAATCAAACGCGCTTGAATGAGTCCGGCTGTGAACAATAAAGGATGCTAAATAACAAATATAAATGACAGGCAGACTACAAAAAAACAGGAAAAGACAGAGAGATTATGGAGGCTGTTCTCATAAAGCCGTGCCAACACACCTGCTACCACTCACATGAGAGGAAATGGGCACTCGGTGGATGAGAAGCTGCTGGCCAAAACCAGCGCAGCTCCAAATTAGAAACAGGAAGAGCTGTGGGTTATGCTCAGATTCAAACCCTCTTCCCCACATGGGCTCAGCTCCTCTCTGGAAACCCCAAACCCAAGAGCACTATTTTATACCACAGTCAACAAACACACTGTTCAGAGAGCAACAGTACCGGCTTGTGCTGATGTTTGTAAACTCTGCAAATATTCTGTACACTTATAGATGACTGCTGTTTGCTGGTGTGCCTCCACTGAGCTGCATGATGTATGCTTTCCTGTGCCATATTTATTGAAATGTTAGTAAAACTGTTGTTGTGCAAACATTGCGACTTCCAGGAGTCTATATAAAACTCAGCTAGTTGTGTAACTGTCCAGATTTAATAACTGAAATTATTTTAATAACTGAAAATGTTCACAGGATTTAAACTGTTTTTTTGTTGGTCTTGTGTTCTGCCCGTCCTTATCAAATGCCATTTAAGTGTCTTTGATGTCACATTCTGCAGTGCTAAACAAAAGAGATTTATGCATAAACAGGTTTCACTGAACAAGCTAGAATACAGTCACTGTCGGTCATAACAGTGCTGCGGGCGTGAGCTGCAGTCCAACACTGGCACTCAGCTCAGGTTTATGATCTTATGACCAGATGTTTATGATCCATAGGCTGCCATGACATCATCCAGAGGACAGCAGGATCCTGGGACAGGAAGTAAGGAGAGGCCAGGCAGGTAGAAGGCAATTCATCTGCATACACATGTAATACAAGAGGCATTTAAATACAGACGTTTTACAAGTTTAATCTAAAGGAAGAGAAGGTCTCTTTACATTTCTTTTTGTACACTGTGAGATGGTTTTACTTGAGATGTACAGATAAAGAACAGACAGACCACCAGCAGCCGCCCTTCACAAACACCCAAAACATCTCCTCTGACCATCTGTTTACTTGATCACCAGAGTGTTTTAAACCAAACACTGTCCACACAACACTGAATCAGAAACACCAAACCGCTTTCATACACACAGTCACTGTGCTGCCATGGTTACCATCGGTCAATAAAAGTCAAGAGAAATGACTAAAGTTTACTACACAGTCTCTGGAGAACATGAGAAATGAGGTTTACTGATGGAAAAGTGGCTCAACAACAGATGCTGAAGGTATGAGTGCTAGTTTACTGGCACCAAATCAGAGCAAACAGTGGATGTGACATGAGGGCGATGGGAGTGCGCTGACTCACCCGCGCTGAAGCACCTGTTCGGTGGGTGTACGTGTTTATGTGTTGGTCTGTGGGTTCGTGTGTTGGCGCACATCATTTAAAATGACTTAACTCTGTTCTGGGTGGATCCTGTGGAGTTTGGTAAACACAGCAATCGGTCCATGAGTTTGGGGAGATACAGTACAATGCTGAGCTTGTTACCCACTCTGAACAGATGACTCCAGTTCAAACTACAATTACTAAAAATGTTTTCAAGGCAATCTCACATTTACATTTTGGCATTGAGCAAATGCTTTGATCACAAATAACGTACAAAAATGTGATGTAATAATATGAGCCGTACAGTTACAAGAGTCGAAACATACTGGAAAAGAGAAAGCCGAGTCTATTCCTCTGGACTCTTTCATTTATTCTGGTTTTCTCTTAAATCTCATAGGCAGTGTGATATTTTCCTGCTCTTTACAGAAATGTACTTTTATACAAAATTACTTCTTATAACCTTTAATCGTACTGTATCTGTTTATTATATTTATATACTCAGAAACTTCTGCAGAGTTTCTTGGTTTATGCTTTAATGTAAGTCTATAGGACCTGTCTTTGCCCCTTTATCATCCATCAGTTAAAACCTGAGCATTTGTGATGTCAGCTTTAGCACACATTACTAACTATAACATTACTAACTATAGCGTTACTAACATTAACGTTACTAACTATAACGTTACTAACTATAACGTTACTAACTATAACGTTACTAACATTAACATTACTAACTATAACATTACTAACTATAGCGTTACTAACATTAACGTTACTAACTATAACGTTACTAACTATAACGTTACTAACATTAACATTACTAACTATAACATTACTAACTATAACGTTACTAACTATAATGTTACTAACATTAACATTACTAACTATAACGTTACTAACTATAGCGTTACTAACATTAACGTTACTAACTATAACGTTACTAACATTAACATTACTAACTATAACATTACTAACTATAACGTTACTAACTATAACGTTACTAACTATAACGTTACTAACATTAACATTACTAACTATAACATTACTAACTATAGCGTTACTAACATTAACGTTACTAACTATAACGTTACTAACTATAACGTTACTAACATTAACGTTACTAACTATAACGTTACTAACTATAACGTTACTAACTATAAAGGGTTTGAGGAGGTCAACACAACATTTTCCAGTGACACTTTGGGTGAGTGTAACCAGCGCATGAAGCGTCTCAGCTCTCAGCCGCCTGTAGCAATGAATCCATTTCTAATCCTGTGCTGCTTCAGTTTCTCAATGTGCAAATAATCACTTTTCCAGAAGCTGAGTGGAAAACATCACAAACAAACACTCAACTTCATAAATACAACTGAGTCATTTCCTAACATTTCACTGGCCTGACCTTCACATACAGACACAGGGCCTGTCTTCAGTCCTCTGTCCCAAACTGACTTCTTACACACACACACAATAAAATCTAATAATGTAAGAGAATAATGTGTTCTTTAGAAGAACTGAAGAATTAAACGCATTTCTCAGTCACTCTGAAAGGTCATTTCTTTGTGTTTCTTTCCTCTTTAACACACATGTGGATGTGTGGCTGTTTAATGTGTTTTGAGGAGCTCCACATACTCAGAAGGACACACTCATCCTCCTCTCAGATTAGCGAGTCGTTGTGACACAACAAAAGCTTTCGTCCAGCTACAGACCCTGTCTGAACTTCAGTGTCCCTCTGGCTCCGGGCCAGCAGTCGTATTGCAGCGTGGTCTCCTCATCAAAGACACACACTGCATAGTTTCCAAACACCGACTGCCAGAAATCTGGAAATGGGATTCTGGTGCTGTATGAATCTGGTCAGAGGAACTGCAGAAACTTTCCTTGTGGTTCGCTCTGAGTGCAACCAATCATATTACTGCTCCTTGCCAAACTGAATCCTTCTCATCAAATGGGCTGACTGATGCTTGTTTCTCGACCTTTTCTGAAGCTTAGAAAGAGAATATTGAGCAAACTGACTGTTCTGTTTGTACTGGAGTCACTCAGGTGTGTCCTCAGTAAATACTGCCATCGTACAAAACACATTTAACTAGCACAGAACTGGAGTTCACACTGGCCCTTTAAGATTCTTAATATGAAGCATCATTTTATTTTATATTTATGGTTTCGATACAAACCATTAAATCAAACGTTCCCTGAGAATGTTTCCTCACTCTCAAGTGCACTGAGGGAAGTGAGCTTTCACTGCAGTATGAAATGGAGTTTTCATTAAAAGCAATTATTCTGTGTTTTGTGGAGGAAAACAGTTTGAAAACTGTTGGATAAAATGTGCAAAAGCTGTTTTTGTGCTAACACTGTGGTTTGATTAATACAATGGCAAACTAACATACATTAAAATATAACACAAAGAAACAAGCAAACATACATAATTACAGTAAAATTAAAGATGCTCTGAAATAACTGATTTACAAATGAAATCGTGTGTAAACTCTGATTGCTCAGCCTGTTTAGTGTGAGTGGCACTTGTGTTTATCATGCGTTTGTGATTAATAACTGCATTAAAACCCTACTGTCTAAAATCCTCTTAATATGCTGTAATTGTTGCTATTTAATCAGTCATTTTAAGAGCTGCAGACGTTCTCCCAGCAGTGCTGGTGATAACGTGCAGTAATGCTGCCAAGCTCTACAGATGGAATGTGCCCCGTGCAGTTTTATTTTCTCCCGTTTCACTTTGACATTAGCATAACATGCTTGTTTATGGCATGTCACCAGTTCTGTACTTTATCAAACCTGTCAGTGTATCACCTTTTAAACCTGCATACAAATGGCATGCGTCTAAACTCCAGAAAAACAGCAGCAGAAAGGAAATTTCTAGAACTTTAGAACTTTTAACAGTATTTGTTACATGATGACCTCTAAACGGAAGCTTCATCATTCATGGTTTATTTTTTGGTTTCAAATAATGTTTTCCCGATGCACACTGAAAGATCATATTTTTCATGATAAATACACATCATTTACAAATAAAGTGGTTATGCAATAAATATGTCATAAAAAATCTTCGCATTACACTTCATGTGCCATTGCACTTGTTTTGAAATGCACATGGGACAAAACATCTTCAAAGGCCTCTGAACAAATCAAAGCTCTCGCAATAAAATAAAATATTCTGTCAACATAAATATATTCATATATATTTCTCTTCCTCCAGAACAGCTATTTGACAGCTCAGTTGTATAAATAAAATGGAGTTCTCATCTGCACCCGCAGCCCTCCACCACCATGTCCTGGTAGTTCTTCAGAATGACTTTCTCGTACTCGTCCAGGTAGAGCAGAGAAATGGGGCTGAGTTCTGTGGGGACGCAGCAGGCTCGTGGGATGTTGGAATTGACCGAGTTCACCAGCGTCTGGACGATGGCGTGGTTGGTGGAGTTGAGGTGGTCTGACAGAGGGAACGGACATTCTCCGTGGCAGTAGAAAGCATGATATCCAGGTGGTGCTACAATCCACTCGTTCCAGCCCACATCGCTGAAGTCCACGTAGAGGGCATGCCGCCTGCAGTTCATGCGCTGCTGCTGTTTGCGCCGCTGCTTCGGCCCTCGCCGCGCCTGCCGCTTCTCTCTGTTGGAGTGCAGGACAGCGGAGCCCTGCCCGTCGTGACTGTACGTCACCAGCAGGGGCCGGGCTTGTGTCCACGAGTCCTCATCTGCATGAAGGGATCTGCTGACCCTCACGTGTCTCCTCCGGTTATTCTGAGCCTCCCCTCCTGCCTCTGACTCCTCTGGATGGATCACCTCCACCAGGAGCCCGTGGTTATGCCGGGAGTCGCCCGCCCAGCGCACCACAGCCGAGCCCACGTCGAAGCTTTCCCAGCGCGTGTGAGAATCCTGCACCAGACGTGTGTCTAACAGTCTAGTAAGAGGTTCTTCAGAGGGGACCAGCGGTGGTCTGAACACCTCGTGAACATTGATTCTGTGGAAGCCCCCCGCCGCACTGCTGTTGCCCAGAGTGACGTCCCTGAAAACCCGCAGCTCTGCGGCCGTGATGCGCTCGTCTGCGGGAACAGATGATAGGTTGAAGAACAACTGCTGTGTTGTCTTTCCCTTCAGGCTGGACAGAACCTCCGCAGCCTCTGATGAAATTACAGGAGAAAGAGTCACACCATTAGAAGCGAATATTGTTCACTTCAGGCTGCTTAAAGAGAGATGAATACAAGCTTAACACAATTAGCTGCTGTACTTCAGGCTGAAACATGATGTTTTGTTTTCTGCTCTGCTCTGAGTGACAGTATATGTCAGAAACAGGTGTTTAAATATCCTGCAAGCGCGAGATCTTCGTGACATCATTCTCTTGTTTCAGATGTCTTTATTTAATAAAGGTCACGATCAGTGTAGGAACAGCTACTGAAAATGAAACAGAGCAGAAGCTCTCTTAATCTCTTTTAAAAAGAAACGGTTTAAATTTCATTCCCAATAATCCAACCGATCTGCTTCAGAATCACAAAGAGCCTTCAGAGGATAAGCGTGCTTCAGTTAAAGCAGGAAAGCTTCTCTCTCTCTCTCTCGTCAGTCTGGAGCAGGAGTGACTGTGAACCTGCTCAGACTTGTGTGATGCACTCACACACAGTCACTCCTCATTTCTGCTTCTATTTTATGCCAAAACAAGGCAACAGCAAGAGTCAAGCAGAATATTTCTGACAGTTATCTGTCAGTATAACATGATCAAGCACCGCTCGACACATTTAACTGCAGGACTGACAACAAATCACAGTTAAGAGGGAACTTTAAAATCATGACATAATATTAAAAGAAAAACGTACGCAATATTACGTAATATTAAAAGAAAACTTCACATCTCTTGTTGTTTAGTACTAGTTTAAACCAAAGGGAGACGACGAGTTAAACTCTAGGCATGGGAGGGGCTAAATTACTACAGAGGGCATGAGTAAACCTGTCACTGGGTGTAAATTAAGAAACACTTTATTTGTTTGTTTCAGTGTAAACATCAGACGTTCTGTTTGCAGTGTCATCTCAACCACTGGATGTCATCCAATCAGATCTGTGCTGTTTTACAGGACCGCCCAAAAGAGCCTGTAATCACTGCTGTACGGATCCCTCCCCAAAAACAGCCTTTGCCACAAAAACAGCATGTTAGCACGTCTCGTCCTGCAGTATCCTGTGAAACAGTACCAAACTGCAAATCCTGTGACAACACAAAATATATTTCTGTTGTGTGTCTCTGTGCTGTAATTGACCTTCATAGGTCTTGTAAAACGGGCCAGTAATTTTCACAGGTGCAATTAATCCAGAACAAGAGAGAGCATGTCTGAATCACGTCCATCAGAAAACACACCCAACAGAGTTAATTGACACGGCACCTGATCACACTGTGTTGACTTTATTAGAAAGACGAACAGATTCTTTTCTGACCATTCAACACCAGCACCCAAAATTCTACACCGTCTCTAGTTTAGCTAGAATTACTCTGGCATGTGATAAAGACAAAACTCAGAGTGTCTGAACAAGCAACACTCAATGGCAGCAGAGCTCCTCTGCACACAATGAACCGCATGTCGCCATACGGTTTGTTACTGTAATCTGCAGATTCTTGGGAAATAACTGGTGCGAGCGCTGCACTCTTCAGGAAACTCAAACACTATCAATTACTTCGAGTCACTGTCAGAAGCAATTTTTTACTTCATTAATAACAGTGAGAGCTGTTTGGGGACCGTCTGTGTTTCCCAATGATTGTCTCACATCATTCCATGTAAATTATGGAATGTTCTGCGTTTAAACAGAGAATAAAAGAACCACAAACTGAAAATAAATTCTAATTTAAATGCGTAAATGTTCTAAATGAAAGGGGAATCTAAAGAGGAACTACACATGGACCCTCACCTTCATGATGAAAGCTTCGGATTGTGTTTGCTCTGCTGGCCGCTCGCTCCACGTGCCTTCCCATTGTGCTCCTCGGGCGCCGGGCGTGCGGGTCATCGTGTTCAGAGTGCATGTAATACAGGTCCAGCATGTACTGAGGGATCACTGCAGATTTGCCTGGCATGGGTCTCCGCTTCAGTCCAAACATACTCAGCAGACGAAGCTCAAACTCCATCAGGAGGTTTCTGTTGGTGTGCTCCAGCACGTGCCTCCCTGAGTCACTGTATTTCTGTCGCTCGGGAATGAGTCCAGTGGCACCTCCCAACAACACCTGACCGAGCAACAGCACCAGTAAAGTGCACACCACCACGACCATGATCAGTCACTTCCTGTAAACAGAGGATAAGTTATGCATCACATGACCAGCACTAGATTTACAAGTGTCAGGTGTTATCTGTAGCTTTTTAATCCAATGTGACTTACAGTTTGTCTACACTTCATGTAGACAAACTACATCTATATCCATCCTGGAGGGTTCTCTACCCTGGAGGTGTCTCGTTCAAAGGCACAATGGTTCATGGATCATCCCTAGAAAGGTTCGAACCTTAAACGGCTCATGGGAGTTTTAGGGGGAAAGTGTCCCTGTTGTTTGTTTAATAGCAATGAACTACTCACTGCAGTCCTAAAAACACTTTTCAAAATTAGATGCATCTACAACCTTTCAGTTAGAATCCCAGAACTTTACCACTACATAAACGTGTGGAAATAAAAGCCCCTGGTCACATTTAACCTGTGGCCGCACAGATCCAGATCTGTTAGATGTTTAACTCTTTATCTCCCTGTGAGGCCATAAACAAACAAAAGTTTAAGCGGTATCTCTGCCGCGGGCTGAGACAACAGATCGATCTAAAGTGAAACGCGTGCGATCATCGCGCAGGACGCTCGAGAGCGACGCGACGACAGACGAACTGGATGAAACAGGAAAGAGGGAAATCAAAAGCCATTGAGAGAAGGGAGTCAAAAAACAGCAGACATGGAGTCTGCAATTAAATGGAGATAAGAGAGCAGCGTCTGGGTGGGGGTGCATGTCTGCATGGGTCTGTCTTTAGATGTGCAATGCAGGGCAAGAAAGCAGAAGCTTCAAAGGAACTGAAGGTCTAGAAGGAGATTGTGGTGTGTGTGTGTGTGTGTGTGTGTGTGTGTGTGTGTGTGTGTGTGTGTGTGTGTGAGAGAGAGAGAGAGAGAGAGGGGGTGTGTGGGACTACAGGTGGTAGATTTTACGCAAAAACAACTCGAGCAACGGACAGATCGGATGACGATACGCGGCGCGTTTCCACACCGTACACACTACATGTATATAAAACTAGACATGTATAACTGGTAGAATGCGTTTACAGATTAAAATACATAATGACGTAGAGATGACAAATAAACACAAGTGAATCAGGTGTAGCATTACCGAAGGAGGAAACGCTGTGGCCGCTCTTCCTTCTCGTCGTCCCTTAATTTCCTCATGAATTCGCGTTATAATCCACGAGCGAGTTTTATCCCACGACAGAGAGCCGCCGCGGCTCAGCTCGTCTCCTCTTGTTCATACTTGTGCAACACTGAGACTGTACGGAGACCAGCGCAAACTTCAGCCAATGCGCAAACGCTTATATTAAACACAACACTCCCGGACGTGCGAGCGAGAGATTCAAACCCGTGTTTGTCATTCTTTAAAGTTGTTCTGCTCATCTGGAGAAGTTCTGGAGCTGCTCGTGGAGTCGCTGAACACGCGCGTCCTCTCCGCGTGCGTTGCGCGCCGCGTCTGTGCACTGGATTGGAGGGTTTGACGCAGCGCGAGGCTTTGTGTCGTCTGCTGATGTCACGGTGTCTGTCATCAAACGCGCGTTCAGACGTTGCCACTGTGTTAATGGATCGATTTTGTCGTGTATCGATACTCGATAGATTCGAATTCACTCAGAAATGGCAACAGCATGATATGAACATGATGTATGTACATTATACCGAGCATCATATTATACCTCAGACAGCTGCTGAACCTTTTACGTCATACAGTGATTGTGCAGAGGGGTTTCTCCGTCATTTTAATAACAATGTGCTCAGTGTCTGTCAGTGAGAGACTGAAGAGTTTAGAACACAACAGTCTGTTTTTCTCCTCAGTACACAAATAACATACTTTATTATATAAAATGTCATGCCTTTTGAAATATAAACCTCACTTACAATTAATATTACTTACTGAGTGTATTTCTTACTCTGTTGACTTGTTCTGACTAGGATAACTGAATAAGTTTATCATGGCGGTGTCACACCCCTTGTGTGAAAGCACAGGCCATCACATTTGCAAATTCTTTGTTAATGAGTTTAATCCAGTTGTAAGGCGAGATCTTATCCAGCCATTAACACATCTTGATCAATGGTAAGCCATGATTTACCCGGCTCATCTTTCTGTGCTGACTGATGTCTTACCTAATAATGTTACCTGTGGACTACAATAAATACACATAAGAGCACATTTACACACAAATACGTGTGTGTATGGAGGAACGTAAAATTGAAGCCATGTCAGTGAAGCAGGAGATCTAAACCATTACTAGACAACCGTGTGGATGTCTGCTTAGTCAACAGCACGTATGCAAAAGGAATCTGCATATAAAAACCTGCTATTGGTTACAGGTTTTCATTTCAATTATGTGTTGATGGCTAGTTTGTTTTGACAAAAGCAGCCGAGCTGCTGAGATGGGAGAGGACAGACAGCAGAAGATTAAACCCATTGAGATCAAAAGATATCTCTGTGTGATTCCAAGACAGTAACATTTTATGAGGGCTAATCCCTGGATCATCCTCTTAGCAATTAAAATACACTGAAGCATTCATACCAATCTTCAGGTGATACTGGTCACTACTAGTCCCAGTCTTCACAAATCACATGATCACTCCTCTGTGTTGACTAAACATTAGATCATGAACATGCTGCTCTACGCTTTCTGTTGCTTTAGATTCAGGGATAACATTTCATGATGCATGTTAATTAGCCTTACAACTCACAACTGAACCCATCCAAAGAGATGCTGTGTGTGTGTGTGTGTGCTTAAAATTCACCCTATTGCCCAATTAAATAAGCCTAAAGTCATTATCTAATCAAATGATTGATCTAATTATTCTCTGATTGGATAAAATGTTATCTTTTAAAATCTATCCTATTATTTGCTATTATAAGTTATCTGTTTTGTCTCCAAAGGCTTTATAAAGAAACATAAAATAATGCAGCAAAACTAGTTCACCATTGTTTAAGAAAATATTAAAGTTAAAGCACAACACACGCCTGCAGACTAGCAGACACAAGCTCTGTCAAACAGACTCACTTTGAAAGACACACAGAGAGGTTAAGCTTGCAAATCCAAAACTCAGAGCAACAGTTTCCTGCGAGCATCACCACTATATCAATACACATAAACTGTGTGTGGAACAACATATGAGAATTCATCCCACAAATATTTTTGACTTGATCCCAAACCTCCATGAGGGGAGAACATGGGTTTTGTCAGTCATCTGTCTGCAGGGTCAAATCAGGCAGTGTGTTATTGAGCCGTCCGGCTGACCGATGAATCTCAGCCATCATTTAGAGCATAAAAGTGCCATAAGAGTTTGTCTCCTGTGTCCTCCAGCAGAGCTGAGTGGACACACCATGACACACCATGTCTGTCTGTCTGTCTGTCTAGGGAAAGACATGAGATGATTCTGCAGATCTTACATTGTGCTAACAGTTGTTTGGCAGAAAGCTACACATTTCTGCAGTCACTGAGTAAGATTGTCTTCAGTTCCCTTAAACCTTAACCCAGCCCACGCCTTGAATATTAACAGTGAGGGTCATTTTTAACAAATGTGATGATGTGCTGTAATACGCTGTGCAGATTTACAGCGTACTTACTGTTCCAAAGATGCAGGAAGAGATTTCTGAGAAACACTGTTGAAAACTGAAATCAACACCCAAACAAACATTAGTTTGTGAATATTAACTAGATATCAGTGTGTGTGTGTGTATGTGTGTGTGTGTGTGTGTGTGTTGAAAAAAAGTCCTGGCTGTGTAAATATGAGAAAAAAAACTAAGTGGATCAGACCGATGACCACAACGACATAACACTCACGTAGCCAATCAGCAATAGGGGGCGTGTCCACCAGTTGTTAGCCATTGTCTGTGCTGCATAGCGTGTTCGTTATTTTAGGCGTTATTATTATTGTAAAGGCGGGGCAATGAAGTGAGGGATGTGTTTGTTTGGGTGTTGATTTCTTAGAAATCACTTACTACACCTATAAATAAATAAACAAACAACAGTTTAAGTGGTTGCACAGTTGCATATTTTACTAATGTGAGACACTGTTGTTATGAATATCATTCATTGTTCATTAAATGTATCTGTTTTAGAGGTTCAGACAGAGTTCACACGCTCAGGGTTCAGACAGAGTAGTAAATACAGGGATCAAATGAATCAAACCTGGCCATAAAGACACCACGTCACAGAACATTCATGATTAGAAGCTTGTACTGTATAAACATCCTGTGTCAAGATATACAGTCTCTGTTTAAGCATCTGTTTATAGACATGACTGTTTATAGATCTGTCTATACAGCAAACACCTTTCAAATTCCTGATGGTCTGGTTTAGATTCATGTATGTGATGGCTACTGATCAGTGCTATGACACAATGAGTCTGTGTGTTCATCACTCATCAAAGTGAAAGGTCATCTAATGACAGAGTTTACCTGTACCTGGCAAAGAGAGTCTGTTTCCCACAAACATCATTTTCTGTGTGGTGTTAAAAGTGACCCTGACATGGGCAAATCTACATCACATCATTTCCACATATATTGTTCTAGAAGCAGAGAAAAGAAGACGTGGATCTCTTCTCTGTAATGGCGAGCTGACAGCGTGCTGTCTGGAGGCTTGTGATGGTGGGTTGTGTTTCTCTGTCTGCAGGTTTACACTTGAGGCAAAATGAAGTGTACATACCAGAGAGACAAACCTAAACACAGCACTTAAGAGGACGACGAGGGAGAGTTCAGCTGAGGAGGTCATGTTATTTCAGCAAAGATACACAATTTACCTCAAATCTTTACTGTGGCTCTAGGGGCAGCTGTGGCCTAATGGTTAGAGAATCGGACTTGTAACCCAAAGGTTGCAGGTTCGAGTCTCAGGTCCGGCAGGGATTGTAGGTGGAGATTGTGAATTACCGGCACTCTCTCCACCCTCAATACCACGACTAAGGTGAGACCCTTGAGCAAGGCACCGAACCCCCAACTGCTCCCCGGGCGCTGCAGCAATGGCTGCCCACTGCTCTGGGTGTGTGTTCACGGTGTGTGTGTGTTCACTACTGTGTGTGTGCGCACTTGGATGGGTTAAATGCAGAGCACAATTTATGGGTCACCATGCTTGGCCTCACGTCACGTCCTTAGATTTCAGATCAGAACTTGATGGTGAAAGAGATGATTGTCAAGTAGTTCAGAGTTTAGATGGTCTGATTTTAATCTATTTCTGCCCTCTCGCTCACCTCTTATGGTACAATAATAAACCAGCGTTTTTACTTGTTATAGGAACATTTGTAGGTTCATGCAAAAGTAAAATATTAAGCCTGAGTCACTTTGTGACTTTCTATCTTCAACAAATCACCAAAATGCTTTCTGGTGCAGTTTGTATGCATGTTTTTTAGCACTTCCCCTCTTCTGAGGTCAACGTTTCACATGTAGTAATTATTCAGATGTCTGATGTTGCTGTTGTGAGTCTTGGATGAGTTGAAAGTGAACAGGAATGGAACAATCCTCTTCTGATACTGAGAGCAGATAATAGCAGGTGGTTCAAGTGTTTTGGGGAATTGCTGTTTGTAAACAGAAAGTCTGATGGGCCCAAATGTTCCTCTATAAAAAGTGTCTCTAATCTTTATCTTTAATTCTCATTGACTGCTTCAAGACGGCCAGATATTTTTCTAGCTTTCCGTCAGTTCTTCAGCAAAGATCACATGAACTCTTTCATCATCACATGAACTCTTTCATGTCTCTTTTGTGTCTTCAAGAGTTTCAGAAGACATCTCAACAATGTCTCATGCTGCTCACCATTTTTTAGAAATGTATTTTTCATGAAACATTAATAGGACCTATACTAATTATATAGCTCTGAACTCTTGTTGCATCATATTTGTTCAAATAAAAAGACACATATTTGTGTCTATTTTTATTTCTCCCAAGGCATTTTAAGAAGACAATGTTGATGCTTGAAACACACAACACTCAATAAAGTCTCCTGAGATCTGAAAGTGATTTATTTTTTATATTTCCAAATAATTCTGACTAGCCTCCTCTGAAAAAAGCACAATAATCTCCTTCATTTCTGTTCTAGCGCAGTCAGCATTTCTCTTGGTTGCCAGATTAATGAAGTGCTTATAATCCAGTTAGTCTGTTTCACCTTCACATTTTGAATGTCTGCATTGATCTTTTAACCCTGCTAACCCCACCAGTGATCTGAAGAACAGATAGCATGACTCAGGTGATGAGAGGAGAGGCTGAGAGTCATACAGTCATGTGGGGATCTCTGAAAGGTCAAAGTCATGAGGGACCACGATTATCCAGATGAACCCGGTTGTTTGTGACTTCAGAAGCATTTAAATACAACAGTAGACTCGCAGAGAGCCTTCTGTGACCTGAGCTCTTTGTGCTGGGTGACTGCTTTCACTCACAGTCCAGACAGCTCTGTTGCTCTGAAGCGTCTAATGTTACCCCGTATCAAAGTCTGTTGGTGAACAGGGAAATCTGTGAAACCGCTTCATTTAACTTCCACAAAAACATGAATAAGAGCGAGCTGAAGAAAACAGCGTTCAGTTAAAGAGAGTTCAGTGTGGACTTCTGTTATTGGAAAATCACAGCTTTGTAAGAAGGAAGTAATGTAGAGAGTCTTTAACCACTTGCTGCCTGATGAGTGTCAGGGTGTCTATAAAAGTCGAATTGTTACCATAGAGAGACTTGATGCCATGTGTTTGCAGAAATGTTTTCAAAGCGTACTGAGTGCCGTTACACAAATATTACGAGGGTTTCCGGTTTCTGTGTAAGATTACACGGGCTGAGAGTGACAAATAAAGCTTGTGAAATTGTAGCTCAAGATGTTAAATTGCTAACTGTGATGTTCGCTTTAATCATTAACTTTAGCGGTTGATGACGCAGCGAAGAGGAGCGTCCGTAATTCGTTTCGCTTTCTTCGTAGTCAAGAACACACAATAATGCAACATTAGTGTGAGGAGAAAACCGCATGACACGCTCCAGCCTCAGGAGGATCATCTAACCGCTCGGCTTCAGAAATCTTCTCTAGTTGCATCCACAACTCGTGAAAATCTAAGAAGTCACTTTGCGTGCGATCCCGCAGGTCCAGGGTCAGATAAACACGCATCGTTTGGTGCGACATCATTTCTTTCTTGTGGTTATGATGTAAACCCCCATTGTGAGCTTTGGCCCGAGCAGGAAACCTCAGGCTGAGTTTTGTTCAGCACACAGAGAAACAGTAAACCCTACACCTCAGGCCATTCTCAGTTCCTGTAAGCTGAGAACATCTCAACATCTGAAGCATCTGCTACAATACACAGCTGCCATCTTAAGATCCATGAGCGATGCCTCGACACCTGCACAAACTCTGCCACTCTCTCACTGAAAGAATAAAGATCCTTACATGTTATTTGTTTATCTGTCACAATCTTTAGTTGCACAGCGCGATGTGACACTTCAGCGTAATTGAGAAGCAAATCTGAGTGAATCTGTTATTTGAACATCTCAACTGTTATAAATCTGTTTTTGTGCACTTTATGGCTGTGATTGACATGTCTGCAAGCGTCTCTGAGGTATCACGTCACATGATGTAATTGAGAAGTAATCATTAACAAATGCTCTGTAGTGAATATATCAACATATAACATCATAACCTCCCATCAACTGAATAAATCATAACCATATTTCTATTGAAAGAACAGTGGAAGAGTGTTTAATGAGGTGAAATTGCAGGTGCTGAATAGTTTTCTTGGCAGGTTCAGCTAGAGGACGTGTGTGTGTGTGTCGGGTTCCTCATCACTGCACCTCAAAGCTTTCTAGGCGGCCTCCAGTCAGGCTCAACACATCCACCTGATGGACGTGTGTTCAAAGAACAGAGAGAAACAGTAGCGTGCCTGTGCATTTCAGCAGCCTGTCATGATGATGCAACAGTAATTGCTCCTTCATGCCTGACTCACCAGCGCAGGGCAAGACCTTCCTCCCGTGAGTCAGACAGAAAAGATCCAGAAACTGGAAAATCAACGGGCTAATGCTCACGTGTCTGATGATGGAACTTCTTGACCTTTGACTGCCAAATGTACGGTAGAGTGAAGATCCTACAATCAACTTAAGTTAACGATGCTACTCTGAAATGAGACATGAAACGGTTAAAAATGGTTGGGGCAGCTGTTGCTGGGGGTGACTGGTTCTTTAGAAGATGACCGCAGACAGGTATGCTCTGCTGTCTGACAGGAAAATGACGAGTATCTCTATAGGTCGACCCAGAGCATATGGACAACACTTGATACAAATCTGCATATTTCATCTCTCAACAGTGTGTCATGTGGATTTTTCAACACTCTGAATTCCGCTATTTATCCATCAGAATCATTTATCTGTCATTTATCTTTTTGATGAATCAGCCAAATTTGATTGAAAAATCATATATTTATATCATAAATCATATATGTTTCCTAAAGCTACTTCACAGACACAATAAACAGCATTTTTGAGAAATGCCAGAAAAACGCTCACAACCCCTCAGTGCAGTCAGAGACGGTGACTCCCATGCGTGACGTCCCATGAGACCTGCACAATAACAGATCATCTTTCACAATCACCTTTGTTTAGTTCCAGCTCATCACTGACAAATGTGTCAACTACTAGAACAAACAATCACAAGTTCTCTGATTATAAACTCATTTGTCAGCTTTTAAACTAAAACGCAGTAGCTAAATTACTGATGCCTTTTATAAATGTTTGGTGCCCACAAATCATCTTTACAAGCAGAAGGATGCGTTATTATACTGTATACCTGTTTTCTGTTACTGTATAAGGTGTGAGGCGCTACCGTGTTGACTGCAGAGCTCTACCATAGCTGTGGGACAAAAAATATTTGATCATCACTGGATGAAGGTTTGAACCTGCTGCTCTCAGCTGAAGTACAGACGGTCCCCATCGGTTCTGTTCAGAACAGAATAAACACAATAAAGACTCTGGTTTTATGATTTAGCACACAGAACAATGTGCACATGTGTAAAAACAAGAATATTTATGTTATATTTATGGAGTGTAGTTGTAACGTGATATGTGACTAGTATTAAAAGGTTTTATGGGTCCACATCTGTAACAGCTATTGCTCAAACAAAGTATTCAATTTAATGGACAGAATAGAAGGAAACACTCGACAGTAACACTGTGCAACAGAAGTTCAGGCTAAATACATTTCATGAGGGAGTAATTATGAAACACAGGTGAGAAGAATGTGGAATAGAACATACAATTCCCATCAGCAGGTGTTCAGAGAAGACAGGCACTCACATCAGTTCCTCTCTGTTGTACATGCAACATCTTTCTGTTCAGAAACAAGAAGTCTCGGGATAAAGTGATACGAACCACATCCATCCTGTTTCTCCGGCGAGTTATTTCTGAGTACAGTAGGCTGTATTTTCCATTGCGACGCCAAGCACCCGCCCTTCTTCCATATTAGAAACAGATGCAGCTAAACGCAAAGCTCTGCTAATTGAAGTGGACAGACCAGATGTAGCAGAATGATCGCACACTACCCTCCTTGTCTTTCATTTCAGAAAGCTTCAGACACATGGCAGAGGTCTGCAGAGAGCCAGTGAGGAACTGTTTCTCTGCTTCAGCCAGTACAGGAGCAGATTCTGCATGACAGGAGGTCACACGTATTGCACTCATATCTGAAAAAACATGCAAATTAGGAGAGAAATCCTGTTTTCCTATCTGGCTAGTGTGTATATCACTTCAACAGTTCACTAATCCTGATCTAGTTTCATGTGTAACTGTAACTTATCAGCTCAGTACGGTGAGTGAATGATGAATGCTAACATCACAAGGCGGTTTGTGTAATATGTAATTGTGTGTTAGATAGAGACAGTAAACTCACTCTGTGAGGCCTGCAGAGTAATTGTACAGTATTAGCTGGTCTACTGTAACCTGAGTTGAGCTTTATGTTCATTGCAGGTCAGTAATATTGACTTGACTGAGTCTGATCTGTGCATACAAATCATCTTAAATATTTCTTAAGCCATAACGACATGTTTGACTTGACTTGAATCTGTGCCTGTACATGAGACATCTGTTGTGGTCTGTCAGTAACTGAACTGTTAACTGAAATTTATGTTCACTTTTGAATTTACCTTCAGGCAATCCAAGAAAAGACTTTAATATCTTTTGTGTTAATGAGGTGGGCATAACAGTGCTTTACACAGCACTGTTTTAAAGCAGTTTTTTAAATACTATTTTTTAAAATTCCCCTGGACTGCCACAGCAACAGGCTGATATAACAGATGCTTCTGAGAATGTAATATTTATTACATTTATCAAAGTTTATCATGTTAGTAGCATCAAACCTTAGCCAAAAACATTAAAACATTTCAAATCTTGTACATGTAAACCTGCCCTTCAAAAGCACATTCAAAAAAAAAAAAGATTAGTTGCCCTCTCTTCCTGTCTCTTCCTGTCTCTCAGGTTCAGAAGTTGTTTTGTTATCTCCTGTTGCCCTTTGGCTGTGATTAGGTTTTGTTCTCCCTGTCCTCCTCCTCGTGTACTTGATCTTCAATGTCAAAACTATGGCAGGAATGCTGGAGTGCAGAGGTCAGATGAGGTCAAGCAGAGGATGTAAACAACAGTGTTTTCTTGTTCTTAATAGACTGCTCCACTCAAGCAGCATGAGCATGACTCGAACCCGCCGCACTCCGTCTGGATTCTGTGCAGGGATTTAGGTTTTACAATGCAATCGCACCCGATCTGAGTTTAAACACTGGCTGGAAAACAACCCAATAACACACAAAATAGACTCTGTAATTGACACAGGGCCACCACTGATCAAAATATAACCAACAGTAACTGGTCCAGAAAAAGTCCAGAGGAAGTTCCACTGGTGTGCATGGTTGAAGTTAACATGAACAGTGCAGTGCTCCTACGTCTGTCAGCTTTAACCAGTCTTGACATTTAATCTTGCTCAAGTCTACATTCTGTGTCAGGTTTACCAAACCATAAAACGGTCCACTGAGAAACAGACAGTGACTTTTGACCGAACATCAGCGGTACAGCGCCACCTGCTGCTTCACTTTCTAAAACAGAGTTCAGTGTGATCAGATACACTGTTGTAGGGTTTCCTTATTCAAGAACAATAGAATTAACAAGAATACTTCAAAGAATACCTTCATAAAAGAGCCTAGAGTTTTGTCGTGTGCATGTGCTCATAATCCAGCGCATGTCTATGGCAACAGTCATTGTGGTGCCATGACACATTTTGTTAATGGAGAATGAATAAAAGCGTCGGTGTGTTTTATTAGCGCCATGAGCCAAGCCTGACCTCTGCTGGACGGATGATCAACCTCCTTATCATAACTAGTCATTACTAAATTGTTTATGAAAATTAGGGTTCAGCATAATCTTTAAAAAAAACCAAATTTTCTTTTTAAAAAGACGATTGTGAAATTATTTACTTCATATATTCATTGGAAATGACCCTGAGACCTACTGGTTAAAAGTCATTTAAAATAGCTTTGCTTTAAAAATATACAGATGCTAGCCTAAAATATTCTTCAACATGAGTATATAGTTTATACATTTCCTAGATTTCAGAAGTTATAATTTGGTTATACTTTGCAAACTTTCTCTTAGAAATTGTCCTAATCGTTTATGTTTATTTTTAATAATAGAGGTGTTAATACTCATTATTTGTTCCCTGCGGACATGTTAACCTGCTTATCTACCAGCTTTGCCTTAGGGCTGCATTCACCCGGCTGTTTGAATGTGGACGAACCAGATTTTTAAATAGTCTTTATTGTATTTTTTAGCAATTGTATCAGACAAAAAGCTTCACGCTTATACTTTCCCGTGTTCAATTAAAATTAAATACAGCAGTAAAAAGATCACAATGGGACACAGTGATCTCATATTGATTAGTTTGCACAGCAGAATTTAACAGCCATTAAAGATTATATTATACAGAACACAACAGAACATCATGATAAGTGTGTGTGTCATACTGTTGTTTCCTCTGTCTTTACTGTCTTTTTGGTCTTGTCTCTGCTTGTCTGAAATGTTGGCTGTAGGTGTCATCACATCTCTCCTACAGTATATCTGTGTCTCTCTCTCTCTGCTGACTGTCTCTAGCGGCTCTCACTGATTGGCTGTTTGTGTGTGATGCAGGCAGGATCATGGTCACT
>JAZGTI010005513.1:0-25278 GCA_036877585.1 Botia kubotai
GTTCAGTATAAGCCTGCAGGCTCTCGTAAGCTGCACAGTATTTTGGGTGTGGAGGCAGGAGGTCCGGGTGGCCGGAGAGCCGGTGAATCAGGCCACGCTGTCGCTGACTACCTGAAGTTTAAAGACCTGATCTTGCGGATGCTGGACTACGACCCCAAGACTCGCATTCAACCATATTATGCACTGCAGCACAGCTTCTTCAAGAAGACTGCAGATGAGGGTACAAACACCAGCAGCAGCGTCTCCACGAGTCCTGCGCTGGAACAGTCTCAGTCGTCTGGAACCACATCCAGCACGTCCTCCAGTTCAGGTCAGTCAGTCGAACTGCATGTGTCTGCGGCAGCGTCTGCCTGTCACTTCTAAACACTGTGTGGCTGTGGTTATACTGTAATACACAACTGTAACTTTATGCACAGATCTACCTAAGACACGGCTAGCATCCAAAATCCATTGAATTGTTTACATCAATCTTAAGTTGTGTGCAACAGGTACACAGTGATGACGATTAAGGGGTCGGTCACATAAATGTAGATGTGTACGTTCCTTTAAATGTAGATGCGTGGCAAGCACACTCAAAAAGACGTGAACAAGAAGGGTCTTTGTTCTTTCCACGTGCATCTACACTGCAACAAGATGAAAAATCTCAATATTCAGCAAGTGCACTACAGCTTTTCTTTTACCCTTTCTTAGGGTTCAACAGGTGGCTTAAAATTCTTGAAGATGCTTCATTTTTAATGTAGTTTTGAAAAGGGCCTGAATTTTGGATGAAGTGCTTGAAACTGCTTGAATTTATAATTACTCTCCTTATAATTCACAATCTGCCTGAATAGTTTGCTTTTTACATAAAATAAGTCAGAAAAAAGTCACTTATTTTTTTATGTAAAAAGTCTAGTGAGTACTTTTAAACAGCAGTGTTTAAAAGTGTCAATATAAACAGCATTGACAGTTCTATAAATGAATAGATTTGTTAAATAGAAGTTAATATTAAGTTTCACAAGTGTTTGTGATTAGTGAACCATAAAAAGATTTTTTTCTTTCATTTGTCACCATAACATCTGATTTAACGTGATGATGAAGTACATGTATGTAGATAATATGTAATTTACAACAGCTGTAAGGTGCAGGAAAAGGTTAAAAATGTAGCTTGAATAGTGCTTGAATTTAAGAAAAGGTGTATGAATCCTGCTTTCAGTGACGATGGCTGTCTGAAAAAGAACAGCTGATCATAGTGTAAATAAATTTAGCAGAAGAACTACTGCAAGGGATTTTCAGTGCTGGAAATCCATGTATACTTCGCTGAAACTTCCTTGTAGTCATGGAGAGTGCGGCTCATGGTTGCTGAGCAGCGGCAGACACCACAGAAGCGCAAACTCAAGCTCTAAAGCAGCGCGCCTGCTCTCTATCCATAGTAGAATGGTGATGTCATTACTAGCAGGAGTCAGATAAAGGTGTTTACACGCAGGTCAGATGTCCACATATGGGAATTGTATCTGATTTAAATCCACATTTGGAAAAGGCTCGGATCAGATGCAGAATAAACGGATCTGGTTTAGTTTATCGTGTTTGCACATGTGCAACAATTTCTGATATGTGTGAGGAAAAAATCTTAATTGTAAACGCAGCCTGTGTTTCTGTAGGAGGATCCTCTGGAACCAGCACCAGCGGTCGTGCCCGCTCTGACCCGACACATCAGCACCGGCACAGTGGAGGTCATTTCAGTGCTGCGGTGGGCATCGACTGTCATAACCTCTGTCCACAGGTGCTCATACACTCTCACACCAACTCAAGACCTGCCCTGATGTCTGTCAGTGTGCATGTCAAATTCCTCATGCATTAGAAGATGGGATTGTTTTCAGTTCATTTCAATCTCTGTGGCTGCTGTTACCCAAAGACGGTCTACTTACTTTTCAAAAATCAAACAGGAAATGTGTACCGAAATATCAAAGAATTACATTATTTTCATTCCTAGGCCTAGAAAACAATCAAGTCATGTGGAAATCTGTAGTACATATACATTTTTCAGTTGTCAACGACTAGAAATTGCAATCTCAGTAAAATAATTATAAAAAAATCTATATCCAGTAGTCATGAAGAAAATAAACAGTTACTGACATTCAGAAAACAGGTTTTGTCAACCTTCACTTTTTGTTGGACCACTTGCATGATTTATTCTGCAAAAAAATTTAATATTTGATTACATCATTTGACATAAGTTACATAATTGTCCATTTGAGGGGTTTGATTGCTTGTCTCTGTGGATAAGTTACCGTCTGTGTTACACCTTCTGTGTGAAGGAAGCATTGGGGTTAGTCTGCAAAACAGGTGTAGGATGTTTCTTAAAGGCAAATCAGGTGGAGACTGGGAGGTCATTTTACCGGGACGAAACAGAATATGAATGGCTTAAAGAGCAATCTTGTATCTCGTTGTGAGGGAATAATCAAACATCGCTCGTTTACGGAACATAAATGCCGGGAGGGGACATATATCTAAAAGAGTGAGTTGAGGTAAAGTTTCTGTGTCTGTGCTGAAGGCCAAGGTCAGAGATTTAAATTGAATGCGGGCGGCTACAGGTGGCCAGTGAAGTGAGATCAGGAGGGATGTAATGTGGGCTCTCTTTAGTTGATTAAAGACCAGACATGCTGCGGTGGCGGCAGTAGTCCAGCCTTTATATTACAAGTGCTTTGACCAGGAGCTGCATTGTGTGCTTGGACAGGAAAGGTCTGATTTTCCTGATGTTGTAGATTACATACCTGACTAAGAGAGTGTGAGTTGTGAATTTCAACTGGTCATAAAACACCACCCTGAGATTCGTAACGAACTGAATAGTTGTAAAAGTTGATGTTCCAAGTTGAATTGTGAAATTGTTCTAATGTTGGGTTGGTCAGGATTACCAGGAATTGTCTTGCTGAGGGTATGATTAAAAATCTGTTTTACGGAATGAGTGGTTTTATTTCACTGTAACAATATATACCACAAGATTCCACATTTATAATACTTGTTTTTGGAAACTTACTACAAAGCAGTTAAGCTAACAAATTATTGCTCACTATAGTTTTAGTTGTAGTATTAAGTTAAAGTTGACGCTTGTGTCTGTTTTGTGTGGCAGGTGAGACAGACTTTCGCTCCCAGCATGGGTTGGGTTGCAGGAGACGGGCTTCAGCAGGCTGCGGGGGAGACACACCCCGTCCAGGAGACCACTTTCCACATCCCACCCCACCATCCCAAGGCTCTGCACCCCCATTCGTCCCATCATCATCATCACCACCATCAGCACCCACAGGGCCCTGCCCGGCCCCGGCCCCGACTCTACTCACCATCCCACAGCACCTCCACGCAGGACTCAATGGAGGTATCGCATGGCCACTTGTCCATGACCTCACTGTCTTCCTCTGCCTCATCTTCATCCACATCATCCTCCTCCACGGGGAACCATCATCATGCCTACCAGAGCCGCCCGCTGCCCCACACGCTGGGCTTCGGCCATAATGGCAGCCTGACTTTGGGAATGGGTGCCTTCTCCAACCCGCGCCAGGAGACGGGCGTGTCAGGTCACCCCTCGTATACCATGAGCACGAACTCCAGGCCTGGCCACTACATCGCCGAGACTCACATGGGCCTGAGACCGGGTCTGGAGCGCGAGGACTCGCCTATGGCAGGCGTGTGCGTGCAGCAGAGCTCTGTGGCGAGCTCCTGACTAACATGAGAATGTTTGTGTGGAGATTAAAGCTGCAGTAACGAGATGAGAGCCGACTGCCAATTGGCTGCTGAGAGCCATGACATCACTATCCGTAGACATTTAACGCAAGGCTTTCTTTCCATAGTGTTTGCATTTGTTTCCTTCTGTTCTTCAGATCTCAGATGGTGTTTGATGCTCATTCATCTTCATTCTGAGTTTCTCTGGAAAATTTGAGTGTTTCAGAAACTGTTTCTCCTGAACGCCCATCTCAAGTCTGTTCCTCTTGTTCATCTATCATGTTGTGCAATCATGTGCTTTGAGCCGAGCATTCCCAGAGTGCAATGAGACCCTGCGAGTGCATCCAGGACGCAGGGTGTGTGTGTGTGTGCGTGTGCGTGTGTGCGTGTGCGTGTGCGCGTGTGTGGGCAGTGCTTCTTTAATATGGCCTTATCATCAGAGACTGAATAAAGGTGAGCTGGACGTTTCTTCAAGTGTGAGAGCTTTCATGTATTTTAGACGTGTAAACACCCTGAATTCATCACACATGAACACTGGAAGAAACAGAATGCTGTCTGAGGCCTTTCTTAACCAGAAATTCACCAGTGGGCGTGGCTCCTGCTGGGCCCTGTGATGTCATACTGACATCTGTGTCCCTCCTGCTCTTGTTTTCTGCTTTATCCCATTGGCTGTGTTGTTCATTTCTGCAGCATGTTTTTGTTTTCAGCCCCAAACATTAGTGATGCTCCTTTTCTTTTGCTTCTTCATGATTATGCTGTGAAATTTTCTGTTTTATTTTTCCTGTTGGATAATTTATTGTACCAAAGGCGGTTCGTTTTGTTTTTTGTAGAACATAGATGTCTGTAACCAATAATGTAGCAGTTCTGCACTTTGAAGCAAAGGTGTGTCATGTCACGTCAGTAAATGAGCATCAGAACTAAAATTTTAATGTTCCTGGATGTCATCGCCTACAACATTCTGTCCCTCTATTTTTCTCTTTATTTTTACACTGACCAGAAGTCAGGTTTTCCATAAGTGGTTCTCTGTAGTTTTTGCTCTCATGGGATGGTGGACGTGGACACTGCGAGCTGCTTGGCTGGTCCCAGAGCAGCTGGACGGTCAAGGATCTTGTGGACGCCAAACACAGGTGCATGAACGTTGCAGATCTGACAGCACGCTCTCAAGACTAAAGCTATCCAGCCCCGCCGACAGTCTAAAAGAGCATCTCTCTTTGTCTGCAGTTATGATGGTCACAAACAGACGCACGTTTCTTTAGGGTTCCTGTGAGTGTGGCTTACAGAGAAAGATCATGAAACAGGCTTCAGGTGTTTACTTTGTGACCCCATTTTAATAGCTGAAATAGAATTTATGTACATATTTATATTTTTTTAATAAAGGACGTTTAGAACTCACTACTTTTTCCTAATGGTATTTTGAGTACATTTAAGTCAACTTGGTGACCTGCAGTGGAAGTCTGTCTGTGGTAGTCAATGGATATCAGTGCTTCCATGCCAAAGTAGTTGACAACGCTAGTACAAATGCTGTAGGGTTGAGACGAGAAGGAGAGTAGCTCTTCATACTTCAGTATTCCAGACAGGGTATTGTTTGTGGATGTGTGTCTACAATCAGAATGACGTTGACAGCGTTTCACATGTTCGTATACTTTAGGAATTATTTTTGCTTTCGGTTGTTTTTGGCACAAACTTCAATAAATGGGTCCTTTGGAAAGCAGAAGTCAGGCTATGAAGTGTGTGTAGTTACAAACATCTACAATCTCCCGTCATTTCAGACCACGTTTTCTTTGTCAGTCTTTCGCTCCCTGGTCCAACGATCCACTTGCGTTTCCCGTCTGGTTCACATTCTCGCACCTCATTTGGTTCCAGGACATGTGATGGTGATAATGTAAGCAGAATCACAGACAGATTTTTGGGATTTTTATCCACAAGTTGTAAGATCAGGACTTTGTGTACATTAAAAATGTCACCGAAGGAAAGTAACGAACAAATCCTTTGTACTATATTCAAGCGGTCTTATGTATGATTATAAAAAACAAAGTTGCTTAACTTGAACGTAGTCTGCTCTCGTTTCTTCATGTTCTGTGCAGTTCCTCGCTGATGAATCAGTGGACTCTGGTTTTACACTTCCCCACACATTTTTCTGTTACTGCTAATTAACCGAAATTGATCTTGATCAGCATCTTTCACCAGCAGTATTTGCCAAATATGCTTCCATTGCATTATTAGTGTTGTCTGGTGTCTTTAAAGCTGCAATCTGTAACTTTTGTATGTTCCCGCATTTCTGCTTAAAACAAAATTGAAGACAGTTCAAATGATAACTTATTATAAACTTACCGTTGCGAATCCAGGTAAGGAGATCGCGTTGAACTGCTCTTAACTTGCTCACTAACAGTTGTGTCAAATGTCAACAATAAAGTTACGGATTGCTCCTTTAAATACGTTGTAATTACTGTGCACACGTGTTCTCGAATTTAATTACATACAATTTACATTCATGTACAATTCAGCTACATTTATGCATTACATTCATGCATTTGGCAGATGCTTCTATTCAAAGCGATTTACAATGCATTCGAGGTATACAATTTATAAGCACGTGCTCCCTAAGTAATGACCCCACGACCTTTGCTCGGCTGACGCAATGCTCTACAGGTTGTGCTACAGGAACACCTGTAGGCACACAAATAGGAAGACGGGTATACAATTCTAGGGAGGCTAGCCCTAGCTACGTAAAACGGGCGCAGGCTCTACGCCGACTTGCCTTTACATCCTCACGCCATCCAGAACCCTGCGGTTCTGAGGATGACAAGAACAAGCAGAACCCTGAGCGAATGAGCGGCGCCTACAGGTATCTTCTTTAAAGGGCAGAAAATTCCTGCTCATTCACTTTCACAATTCCTTGCTGGTGGAATGATCTTCCAAACTCTGTTCAGCCGCATTTCTCACAATTTTAAAGAACCAACTAAAAAGCTGTCCCGTGATGAATACTTGACAGGAATATTTTCTCTGGGGAACTGCTCTCCCTAAATCACTAACCCTTTCTCCTCCCTCAACAGATATCATCTTAAACATCGGTTGGAACTTTGTAACTGTAACTTTGTACAACACTTCATGTTACTGCCTCCTTGTGATATATGGCTTCATTGTTTTCCTCACCTAGTAAAGTCGCTTTGGTTAAAAACGTCTCCTAAGTGCCTAAATGTAAATGAAAGCATAAGATCTCTCCTCCATTCAAACTTTTGTTTGCGTAATAATCCTGTGCCTTACATAAAACATATGTATTTCTAGACCAAGTTGCTATCAGAATGTGGAGAGGCTTTAGGTTAGATTTACGTGTCTAGCCAGATAAGAGAAAGATTAGTTTGCGCCAACCCTTTAAAAGAGTGACCCCACTGAGTGAACCGTTTTCTGCGGCGACCAACAGATGGCGGCATAGCTCAATAAATGTGTCCAGGTACATAGCGCTTGGGTTAGCCCACTGTTAGATAAAAATTAGAACTGCAAAAATTATAAATAAGGGTGCCATTCAGACATTCACTTAAATTAATGAGTTCACAATCATGAATTTAGAGTAACAGCGGTAGACAAAGACCATTTTCAGGGACTCAAAATATTTAATAGTGAAGTATTGCCGGTAACTCACAGATATCAGCAACATCCCTAGGTTTTCTCCGTGGTGACGCTTTGCTAACTCTTTGCTGCACTTATCTTAATTTCCTCTGCTTTGCGGGTCTTTTTGATTTCAGTAAATAAAATACATGATCAATTGGGTTGAGGTCACTTCTTTCCCTTGAAAAGTCATTTGTTGGTGTTCTCAGGCTGTTTTGGGTCCATACGTACTTCTGTAAGTTTTTACTTCTATAAGCATTTGGCTGAATGTGGTGAGTCAGTTCTGTTTACAGACACACTGACAGCACGTTTTACTGATTATGTTGAACTGTTCCTCCCTTCACACGCATCTCTTTCCAGCTCTCTAGTTTATGCTGATTTTAGTTTCATCTGTTGGGCTGAATGTTGTTCTAGAATGGTACAGGATTTTAGTAAACCTTTCTAATCTTAGTCTTAGCAGTTCTGTTATTACTCTGAGGAGATCTGTGTATTGTAGTACACTCAGACCGCTTGGTGCTAAGATCACCAGTACGTTCATTCTGTTTAAAGACTGTAACATTTGCGTATCTATAGCAATCTCTGTTTGAAACAAACTTGCAAGTTGCTTGTGTTATTTGTACTTGTTCTTGTGTTATTATACTTGTGTTCTTAATGTCACCATGAAATCATATTACACTAATATTATTTATTATGGAATTTTGCAGCGTATATACACTGAAGTTGGGTGCAACTTCTGGTTCTTGCGGACTTTAATGTGGATAAAAAGTTTAAATACTAAGCAACAGCTGTAACTATACAAATGCTTACGTTTACATTTATGCATTTAGCAGACGCTTTTATCCAAAGCGACTTACATTGCATTATACTATACATTGTTTCTGAGTATGTGCAATCCCTGGGATCGAACCGATGACCTTGGCGTTGTTAACGCCATGCTCTAACCACTGAGCTACAGGAAATGCTCCTCAGCATCCCCAAAATACGAAACACCTTCAGCACCCACACACGATATAGCAGCGGGGCTTCTTTCTATTTAAAGGTGTGGCATTACACATACAAATCAAACTGGAATTTACTGTGAAATAGGACCCAACAGCTCAAATTCTAAATTATTATAGGCCTACCATTGAAAATCGGGGTAAGGAAAACGGTTTTAAACACTGATAATACACTAAATTGTTGATTTGGTCTTAATTCCTAAGATTTCTGCTGTCTGTCTGATGAGTTTGTTTTACTTGTATTGCCTTCCTTTGGACCCTATATTGAGGTTCATATTTGAACTCAAATTCCAGACATGTTAATATATTAAATTAAATTTTGGCCCTGCCGTATATAAAACACTGCAGGGTTGCCTTGAAAAATACTGCAGCAATTTGAAGATCAAAGAGATTCATGTATTTTAATGCTGCTTGACTGTGTTCATATTATAAACAAACTCTCAGATCTGTTCAGTTCTGGCTTTATGAAACTGAGACTGTACATTTTTTTAACAAAACTGTTGTTACATTATATTACTGCAGTACCTTCCCACATAACCCTGTGACAACTGATACGTAACAAATACAAATGTAATTCATGTTGAAAAAGCAGTTTAAAACTGAACACAGGATGTTCAGTGATGGAGATCTGATCTTAGACAAAACACAACAATGAACGTTCAACAGTCACTGTTTTTTCAGATTATTGAACAATAAACATGGAACCATGCATTTCTTTACCCAGAGAACAAACTAAAACGTGTTTAGATATGTTTTATTTATGATTTTCTTGTGACGAAGTAATCACTCAACAAGAAAACCAGAATGAATTGCTGTCATATGCTCAGCACAACTGGATAAACAATGTATAATGTATCAAACTACGGCTTGTTAAATAAGCTTTAGATAATGATCTGAGAATTAAAATGTTTAATGTTACTCTTAAATGAAATGAATGAATTAAACAGAAAGTAAACAGGGAAACATCATTTGAATGGCTTTCAGGCGTTTAAAGGGCACTTCATCAGATGCACATATAAAGACCATTTGTCTAAAAGAGCTGTTGTCTGTTGTTGCAGCTTCTCATTGAAATTTGATCCTAATCATCCAATTTCATTAAAGTTACAAAGGATAAAACATCACAGCCGATGCTGAATCTTGTCTCGTGGCTGCAGGAAGCGTCATGCATTTAACAGTGGTTTTGTGACGTGAGGGTTTGGCTCTTTGGTCTCGGCTGTAAATCATCTCATCAGACTCACATCAGCTGCTTCTGGTTTACAAATTGAATGAAAACAAAAAAGAACAAACTGGGCATGTGAATACATCGAGAATACAAACGTGTTCAGTCACACATGCTCACAACAGCAGCATAATTACAAATGAATCCTGTCATTAATAATCCAACCTCAGATTATCGTTTGAAACATGCCACAATGACACATTGCAGAAGGATTGAATTTGAACTTGATAAAGGGGAACATGATCTGAGATCTACAGAGGAGATTTTCATTTCCTGACAGCACACCAAGATTCTTCAAAAATAGATGTGGGGAATGAGGGTCAGTATTTGTAACGTTCGAGTAAACTCTATGTTTAACGACTGAAAAGAACCAAAGTATGATTACCATCCTTTTCTGTCTCAGGACGGAAGGTTATGTGAACAGACATGCACAGCTACACACACCCCCGCCCCCCAAACACACACACACAGAACCTCATGAGACAAACATATCCATGCAGCCCATCACCAGTTCAGCCACACTCATCTCTGAGCTCATACAGTCCAGGTTTGCATCCAGTGTTAAGATCTGCTGTGTCCACTGTTATGACCTACAATAGTTCAAATAATGGATGGAGAAATCGGAGAAAAGCAATTTCCAATTTGTTTTGTGCATGCGTAGATAAATGTGTCTATAACCCAAAGTTTCTATTTCAAAAGGCAGAATATACAGACATACAGTAGAGCAAGTCAAGCGTTGTATGTATACACGCAAAAAATACAAGTGCAAATGCCCTAGAATATATACATATATACATATATACATATATACATATACATATACATATACATATACATATATATATATATATATATATATATATATCTTTGAATTACAAATCTGAAAATATCATTTATTATCTTTAAGAAAAAAACATTGTGAAACCATGCAGTTCATCCGTTGACACGGCACAGTCTTTGAGGTGAGAGAGAAGCATATAAGGTGAGGGGGCGTCCATGTCCTCCGCCCCACTCTGGACGCTTTCCGGGGCTGACCTCTGACCTCGGCCAAACAGCTGGCGGTGCAAAGAGGTGTGAGATCCTCCTTTCCTCTTACACTTTGGACTCATTTTCGATATTAGCAATGTCTCCGTTTCTCTCTGTCAGCTCCTCCATGGCACAGCTCTTCTGCAGAGTGTTGTCCTGCGAGTCCAGCATCCCCTGTTGACTCAGTTTGCTGGCCACTGACCAGGTGAGTGGCAGGCGAGAGTGTGCCGTCATTTCAGCCAACTCTCTGGCGCTGCAACTGGGTGTGTTGGTTTCATAGATTTCATGGAAGCTGTTGTAGTCCACCTCATAAAAACCATCTTCCAGGGTCAGGACGGGGGTAAAGCGGTATCCCCACTTTATCTCGCTGGCCACGTATGAGCTGCGCGCTTGACAAGTCATGCCTGAGAGGTCGAAGAAGAAAAAAACATGAAGTTATGAAAGAAAAACCCATTTGCACATTGATTCTCAGAGACTAGCATCAGTGTCTTGCTGTAAGACAGATGTGGTTTTTCTCAACACCTCTGCTGGGAACATTGCTATTAAAAACAGCTTTTAAGGAACCAAACCTTATTTGTAGGACAGTTTACATATTAAAAGTTTGGTTCATTTATTTGTATAGTGCCTTTTACAATACACGTTGTTTCAGCACAGCAGAAGACAAATGATTAGAAATTAGAGAAACAAAACACAGTGTTAAGTGGTATAAGAAACACATTCCTACCTCTATACTAAAGACTGTTTCATTGTACTGTAATGTTTTGTTATAATGCTGGACTCACTACACAAACATCACATGCATTTGTGTCCCACTCAGTCTGACAGCAACATTGACTCAATGTTGTGAGGACACTGTTAACTGGTGGTGAATGAGGGAGATGTTTGCAGAACCTGTATGAACACACTCATTATTCTTGCAATGCTGTGTGATATTGCTGCAGAAAACACACACTTCATCAATAATTCTTCCTTTTAACCCGCAAAATGCTGCAACCAACCAATCTGAATCAAGTGTTCCAGAGAGCTGTCAAATGGACCTTCGTCAGGGTATTTATAAATTGAATGTGACATGAATGAAGACGAGGCTAAGGGGATGTGATGTACAGTTGTACTTTTGTGAATCTTGATGTTTCCTTTAGAATACATGAGTCTGTCTGTACAAACTGAGTGAGAAGCAGTACAGCCTGACTGTATCTGAGTTTGAAGGCTGATTAACAGTTTGAGGGTCCATGGGATTTTTTTAAATCATTCAGAAGTCATCGTCTCTCTCTCTCTCAAACACACACACACACACACACACACACACACAGCTACAGCCCAGAGGTAACGTAAGAAATTACTCATACAGCAAATCTGTATAACACAAGCATCAGAGATGTGGTCTGTCATGTGGGGCTGAATCACAAGCTTATTACATTACAGCACTGCATTACCTGCGTCCATACACCACAAACCATGGGTTGTGCACAGTGATAAAAAAAAAACTTGTGACATTTTGTAATGCATAAACTAAAGAAGATATATTCACGTATGAAGTGATTTTTAGGTCAAATCCCTCTGACTCACAACTAGATACCTGCAATTGTGTCACAGGCAAAATATAGATTCACTGCTGTCATCCGAAGTGGCCCTCATGTACACAAACACTAAATTCTTTACAGGCCAGATGCAAGAGCTTAGTAAACGGACGCCGCCATGCAATGTCACACCATGCAGACCGGTATGCACGTCTCCCCCATGACGTGGGTGTTTTATGACGACACGTATGCTCACACATATTCTGTGCCTCTCTCTCATTGTCATGGCAACGGGTCAGGTGTGAACACCCACTAGCTGCTCCTATTTCCCAGTGATGCCCCGAGCAGCCCGACCCCCAGTGCTCCCTGCGAGCTGCTTGCATCACGTGTGCGTGCGCTTCACAAGTTAGGAAATGCAAATGCTAAATAATGAGAGTGTCGCTCTCTTCAGGAATGACGTCTGAAGTTAAATCATGACGGTGGAAATCACTGACTTTACACTGGATTTTAACTTTGCTTCAAGCATTTAGAGGCACGGATAGCCTGTGACCCTAAAAACAATGGAGGCCTGACACACATGACCCCACTAAACGAAGTGTGGCGCACACACACTGCTTCATACCATCGTAACTACAGCCATGGCCAAAATCATAATCATGGCAGTCATGGTGTGTTTAGATAACATGTTATGTAAGTGGGTTTCCTGATGCCGCCCGTTGCCATAGCAACGGCATACAAACCCTCAAAATAGCATCACAGCTTCTGCGAATACACTGTATTTTTTGCCCATGGTATCAACAAAATCCTCCATTTCAGCCTTTATTTAGTTTCTCTGTGAAGTCTTTGTGTGTGTGTCGGTGTCTGTACTAGATAATAGCTAGATAATAACAAAGAAGGTCCCAGTTAACAGGAACATTCTCAGAACATTGGCTAATGTTCTATAAAAGTTCTGTCAAAGTCATCAAAAACTCAAAAAGTTCTTTTAGTGACACTATTTTTTTACTCACTGTAACATCTTTTTTATGATATACCATATATATCAAAAACTTTAGTGGAACATTTAAAAAAAGTTAAAGAATTAAAAAACAGTTAATAAATGTTCTTATGACCAAGCAATAAAGGCAATACAATGTCTTAAAAAACTGGCCATTTTGAACGTTTCTAGAACATAAAGGTGATTAAAAGTAGAAACAAGAAATGAAGGCTGCATATACTTAATTGTAAGATTTTTCCTCTAATTGACAACAACAAGACGCTGGTCACCGAATTACATTTACAGAATTTATTTTTGTCACATTGAGGGGCTGAGAAATGAATTTGCTGCTGTGCTGTCTAATGTAGTCTATGTAGATATCAAAAACACATTATGAGACAGCAAAGACAGCAAAAACACATGATGGCATCAAACACATGATGATAAACACATGACAACAGCAAAACACATGATGATATCAAAACACATGATGACAGCAAAACAGATGATGATATCAAAACACATGATGACAGCAAAACACATGATGATATCAAAACACATGATGACAGCAAAACACATGATGATTTCAAAACACATGATGATGTCAAAACACATGATGATGTCAAAACACATGACGACAGCAAAACACATGATGATGTCAAAACACATGATGATAAGAACATGACAACAGCAAAACACATGATGATGTCAAAACACATGATGATAAACACATGACAACAGCAAAACACATGATGACAGCAAAACACATGATGATATCAAAACACATGACGACAGCAAAACACATGATGATATCAAAACACATAATGACAGCAAAACACATGATGATGTCAAAACACATGACGACAGCAAAACACATGATGATGTCAAAACATGTGATGACAGCAAAACACATGATGATGTCAAAACACAATGATAAACACATGACAACAGCAAAACACATGATGTTATCAAAACACATGACGACAGCAAAACACATGATGATGTCAAAACACATGACGACAGCAAAACACATGATGATGTCAAAACACATGATGATAAGAACATGACAACAGCAAAACAAATGATGATATCAAAACACATGATGACAGCAAAACACATGATGATGTCAAAACACATGATGACAGCAAAACACATGATGATGTCAAAACACATGACGACAGCAAAACACATGATGATATCAAAACATGTGATGACAGCAAAACACATGATGATATCAAAACACATGATGATATCAAAACATGTGATGACAGCAAAACACATGATGATATCAAAACACATGATGATGTCAAAACACATGATGATGTCAAAACACATGATGATATCAAAACATGTGATGACAGCAAAACACATGATGATGTCAAAACACATGATGACAGCAAAACACATGATGATATCAAAACACATGATGACAGCAAAACACATGATGATGTCAAAACACATGATGATAAGAACATGACAACAGCAAAACACATGATGATATCAAAACACATGACAACAGCGAAACACATGATGATATCAAAACACATGATGATGTCAAAACACATGATGATGTCAAATTGCATGATGATGTCAAAAACACATGATGAGAGTAAACACCACACATCACAGACTTCAAATCAAATCTAGTCAAACCTCTGTCAGCTCACCTGTGGCTTCTACCATGCCTTCCAGTATCACCACAATCTCCAGCTCCTCCTGGGCCAGCTGTTCCTTGGAGAACTCCCAAAATGGACTGTGTTGATTGATTTCATGGCAAATGATGAGCGGAGACACCAGGAAGAGCCGGTCATCACCTGTGTCATAGCCCACATTCATGTCTGTTTGATTCAGAGGAATGAATTCTCCCTCTTTGGTCTGTTTGGACTTGATCAGCTTAGCCCTGATCGACGCCTCCACGATATGAGAGTTCCGCAGATCGCCGACGCGAAACATCAGACAAAGTCGCCCATCACGCATGGAAATAACAGCATTTGTGGAGAATACCAAAGTTTCTGCACGCTTCTTGGGCTGTGAGATCTTTACGAACATACAGCCCACCATGAAGGCATTGACGATGGAACCCAGCACAGACTGGACCAGCAGTAGCACAATACCCTCAGGACACTTGTCAGTGATTACCCTGTGGCCGTACCCAATAGTTGTCTCAGTTTCTATAGAGAACAAGAAAGCAGATACAAAACCATTAAGGTTGTTGACGCAAGGAGTCCACTGGTTGTCTCCTATATGGTCCAAGTCTCCTCGTATATAAGCAATCAACCACCACATGAAGCCAAAGAAGAGCCACGTCACTGTGTAAACTAGCACAAAGATGAAGAGGTTGAACCTCCACTTCAGGTCCACCAGCGTGGTGAAGATGTCCGTCAGGTAGCGGTAGGTCTCCCGCACGTTTCCATGGTGAACGTTGCACTTGCCATCTTTCTGAACATACCGCTGGATCTTCTGCTTGGCACGCTCTCTCTCTTGCAGCGGTTTGGGGATGTCGTCCCGCACCTGCTTGGGCAGCTTGGGCTGTCTGATTGTGATAGTGCTCTCTACATCCTGCTCCATCTGGACTTCTGGAAGTTTCTGAGCCTGGAGAGAGAAAAGGACGATCAATGAGAAAACTCTGTTCATCTTCACAATACCATAGTTTCATACAGAAAAGTTTTTGTCTTTCCTGGGAGGTCAAAAACAAGGCAGGAAACAGGAAAGTATCTTTTTGCCAGAAAAAAAAGTAGGTGCTAAAATGTTTTTTAACATACATTCCCGCTTTCTTGTGCTGTGTTCATCTCTACGGACTTGATTATGTTAGCGATGTTATTAGCATTAGTAATGTTAGCGGAAAAAAAATGAAACAGAAAAGCTAATGCATTTATGACCCCCAGGCTGGACTATTGTAAAGCACTGCTAGGTGCTTCTATCACGCCAAAAGCAATACACATCTCTTTAGCCAAACATTCACATAATGCATATTAAAACCATGTATTTGAATCACCCATTCCAAACCCTAGAGATTATCTTTTGCTAGTAACATTACGAATGTAAACAGCTTTGAAACTATATAAATATATGAATTGTGAAAAGCTCTATACAAATAAATGTGAATTGAATACTGACCTGATTCCATCACGCTGTAAGATCTGTCTTTTTATGCTAATACAGTGGAATTGGGTCTGAGTATTTTTGATCTTTATTAACACAAGAGTCTGAACTGAGCTGTCTGTGTGATGCTGGTCTAATGACTCAGCATGTCCAACTCAGCATGTCCAACTCTGACCTCATATTAGCCCTGAAGTACAAACAATCTCATCATGTGCATTTATCTTCAACAAAATGATCCATCTTACAAAGAGAAACAGTCTGAGAGAAAGAGAGACAGTCTTAAAGAGAGACAGTTAAAATCTGAAGACTAATTTAGGTGTCATCAGTCGCTGGCAGCAACATAGACAACAGGCAGGTAATTCAGTTTGCAAAGCATCTCTGTAGCTCTGTGATACACACAAACAATCACAGGGAGACACACACACAAACACAAAAGACACAGGCGCACAGACACAAACACACACACAGATGAATCTAAACAACAGACAGTCTCACATGATTCACAATGATGTTTCTTGAGGGTCTGTTTATAGAGGAGAAACACAGTGACTCTCAGAATATTCTGAATATGTTCTGTACCTCTAAAGAACATAAAGAACACAAGAGTGTTTGAAAAGAACAGAATAGAATTGGTGAACTGGTTTTAGATGTGTGTATTATATAATGCATAGAGAGAATATTTCCAATAAAAGGGTGAAATAATGTCAATGACCAGAGCAAACATTAAAGTTTGAAATTAATTTGTGTAAATCACTAAAGGAGATATGAAATGAAAACAAACTCCTGCGCTTCACACACGTGCGCATATAAACAGGAACCACACATGATGAGAGTAGCATTATTTTATTTTTTACAAGGCTGCATTCGAGGCACAAAGGCAGTCTGACAGTTGAACTTATTTTCTTTGTGAACTCTAAATTCTTATTTACCATGTGTGGTCATGCGTGACCATTGTGCCCAATCCTTATCATTGATATTTGTGCAACCAATGATTATATTACTACTAGAGCACAGCACTATTTCTTTATAGCTCTAGTCACCTAATCTTGCTCTCAGAATGCCATTTTAAATTTAAACAGATGCATTTAACTTTAAAATGTACAACCTTTTCTTGCAGGAGAGCATACCCCTGGACCCACCTGGAGGGAAAGCGGCCACCCCATAGTCTCCCAAAACGTATTTAATTACTAACCCCAACACTGGAGATCTTCACATCTTTAAAAGGAGGAAAGACCAACAAAAGTACAGAGAGAAAGACAAATGTAAAACAACCTAAAATAAAGAGATCAAGCACAGCACTTTCCACGTATTATTTATGTTGTGGAAAAGTATGTGTACTATTGAGGTCTGAAGTTGCCATAAACACTAACCTGAAGTAAACCTAATTCTAACTAAACCTAATGCCTAACCTAACCTTAACCAGTTTTGAGAAATATATGATTAAACAGAAAAAGAAGTACAGAAGAGAGTTCTTAATACTTCAATTTCCTAATGTACATTGACTTAAAGCAGATTTACAGGACAACAGATTTCAGTCCAATGTTTACCATTTCATAAGTGTTTGATTTAAACTCCAGGAGCAGTAATCACTGCCTTGTCATATGTTAATAATTGATTGAATTCATGAAACATCATCTGACTTTAGTTCTTGACATAGTTCATGGATTCTATAAATACATTAAAATAAATGTCCATGTCCTCATTTCCCAAAAGCATCTTAACAAACTATTTTAATCAGGCTGAAACCAACCATATGTAGCATAACCCTACAGAATCTGTTTACTCTAGCTTGTTAATGACTCAAGAGAAGCTGCCAGTTTACAGTCTTAATGCAGTATTTAGATTCATCACCATAACTTTACACACACAGAACAACAGGTTTCAAGATCACAAGCTGCTCCATTTTACATTGAGTTTAAAATAGAGAGAACATTCAGATGTTCACAGCTTTCCACATGCAATTATTTCACTATATTACTATAGAATTATTGCCCTCAAACATATCATCAAACCTCATACAAACATATAATCACACACACACACATACACAGACACAGAGGCAAGTGTAAACATTTACTGTTGTGATTAATTAACTCTCTCTCACTGACTAACAACCATCAACTAAGTCCACAAGCCCCGTCTGCCTGTCTTTCTGTTTGTGTGTCGATCTGTCTGTGTCTTTCTGTCTGGCTCTCTTTCTGTCTCTGTCTATATCTGTCTGATTGACTGTTTGTCTCTCTCTCTCTCTCTCTTTCTGTAGTGATCAATCCATTAGCAAGCTGGACAACCTGCTTTACAACCCACAGAGAGAAAATTAAGGACACACACACAGAACATCCTGTGTGTTTTACCAGCTCATTCAAATCAGCTCATATATATTCAGAGAATAAACCCGTATGCTTTGTGTTAGCAACGGCTAAATGGACTCACCATAAATAGCTTTAAAAAAATGAGAGAAACTCATATTCATGAAGCCATTGAGAAGACAAAGATAGAGAAAGACAACAAATGCATTTCCATAGACAAGCAGAAAGACAGACAAACAGACAGAACCATTCAAACACATTCAGACTCTGCAGCTGTAGTTTTGGGTGAGACTAATCTAAAGCTGTGAAAATGTACAATAAACCAAACCGTATAATAACAGTAAGTAAATAATACAAGCATGCTCATTTCAAAGAGATGAAAATACACACTTTTTTCATCTTGAAGTGTTTATATAAAACAATATGGCAATAATGCATACGGGGCTGCATACATGCACACTGCTCTGTAAGTCACTGTGGCAAAAAGCCAAATGCATGAATGTAAGTGTATAGATGATGACTGCAGAACACCAGAGAGGATATTCAGCACCTGCTAAAACAAAAGATATACCCCAAAGGGACTTCTGTATACATATTATAATAATCATATTATAGCATAATGTTTTTATATTATTTAATACAAAACCGCAAAGTAGAGTACAGAGGAAAATGAAGAAAAATGTCTTTGTCCCTAACATTATAGAGGGCACTGTAGGACAAGACGATGATGATGATGAAGAGAAACAAACGACACACAGCAACACATGGTGTCATTACCTGACAGCTCAGTGCAGTTCTCCTCTCTTTACATTTACATCATTAAAGTCACAGAAGCAGAAATGAACCCACTGAATTATAATGGTGAGGGAGAAATAACATTTAACATGATAAATTAACATTTAACATGAAAACTGGAGCGAAAAACAGAATAATAACATGAGGAATTAATAAGTATTAATTTAAAATGTGTCATGACCACGTTACAGGGAAAAAATGTCAGTGTGCATTATGTGTGTAGATTTAATTTACCATCAGTACATCTGTGACGTAACACAATATCGTAAATCATAATGAGATTCAGGCCATGAACTTTGACCTTTTAGTCAATATCACATGGTCAGAGCATCCCACACAGAAACCTGCTTATTCACATCAAACACACTCTCATGAAGAATCATTACATAATGAGGTCACCACAGACAGCAGAACATCTCCTCTGTGCTTTCCTCTTAACAGTGTTTGTGTACTGAACACCAGCTGTAATCACTGTGTAAACACCTGCACACCTGTACACACACCTGTCCAACAGACTACAATCACAAACAATCCCTTTCAGCTGCTGCCAAGTCAAAGAATGGCCAAGAGCGAGTGTGGACTGAGGAGAGAAACCACTCACAGTGGCACAGCATGTACTTCATGAGGACTTGTGGTCCTTCAGATGGAATCAGAGCGCTTCTCTAGCCGTCATCCTTCAGCTCCACAATAACACTGTCTGACTCAGCAGAGGAACATCCCAATCCAAGAGCATCTTGTGACCTGTGGAGATGACCAGACTCAGTGTGTCCATCACACCAGTGAGGAGTCACAAGAACATCAGACTTTTCAATTAATGGGCAGCTTTTCCTCCAACAGCATTTGTAGTAACTGTGGACTGCAATGTCTTTGGCTTCTTTAAACATTAAGTTTCTGGTATTGATTAACAGCAGGTCACTCTAAGCACAGGCTGCACATTTCTTCAATCTTTGTGGTCTTCAGTTGAAGAACCAACCAGGCCATTTATAGCAGGCCAGAACTGAGTACTGGGCAGTGTGATTGTGTGTGTGCACATGTGTACATATAAAAACACAAAAAAGACAGTCAACTAAATCTGACAAATTAAGTTGAATGTCAGAGTTAGGAAAAATATAAATTCTGATCTAAAGTTATGCTACAATTTTAATCTGGCTTTGTGCAGCACTGGATCAGATTGGAACTAAGAAAATAATTTTTTTATCATGCATCTACATCTGACAATGCAGCACAAATAAATGTTTATTGCCATCAACATTCTTATGATAAAAATAAACTGGGCATCTTCACTCATTTTTACTACAGTACAAAAGCTAGTGAGAGCTGAAGAGTTTGAACATGTTTCTGTGGTTGGTGGAAAGGAAATTTTTCTCTTTCACTGGGAAACATGAGCCAGGCAGCCATCATCTCCATAGCAACACACAGCTCAATCCGTCAAGCGTTCACAATGGCAGATGCACAATGTGCTGAGTGAAGTGGCAGCGTTCTGTAGTGTTCTAGATCGCTTTGAGAAATTCTAGAATGATTAGAACTGTCAGGAATTCTCATATTCCTTATCTAAACCTCAAACTGTGTATTTTAAACAAACAAGCTGGTTGGTCAAATGTTCTGTACATTAAAGGGTCATAACGGTTTATATTTTATTTTGTTCTCTGAGGTTTAATTATAATATTACTAAAGTTTCTTCCTCAAAAAACACTCAAAATTAAGTAATTAAAGCCCCTTTTCCACCCTGTCTTTTGTCCTGTGGTTTAAAAAATCAGATTTGAGTGTTCCCCTCGATTTCCACAGCCAGGAACAGCACAGCGTTTGACTGGCATCCTACTGCTATCACATTCGTATTGTGAGTGTATCAAGAACTTCAGATCCACTCGCTCCTCTAAAGAATTTTTTTCAGCCTGTTGTGTGATGTCGTAGTGGATTAATCCCAAACAAACAGGATGTTGCTGTAATGTTGTTCTGTCCAGTGAGGATTGTTTCACTTTAATGTTCAACAATGTGATGATGTAAAAATAGGTGTTGTTCTGTTGTTCTTGCTCTGAAGCAGGTCATGTGAAAATGAATCTACCTTGTGATGTCACAAATCCAGCCATTTCACATTTGTTTTTCTGGAGAACGATTATATAAATGCTTTCATTATTGAGGAAGATGTTTTAAGCTATGAAACTTGCAGGCTGTATTAAGCTTTGTAGACAAGGCTTGTTGGTTCTTAGGGCGAAATATTAAATGCTTTCTTTCTCTTTGGATAAAAGCATCTGCTAAATGAATAAATATATTAACGATACCAAGACCTCTTATATGTCAAAAGATTAAGGGAAATTTGATTACTCGTATCATGACCCCTTTAGGAGGTGCTATGATACCCTGCAAGAATACATTTCTAATGATGCTCATGTGAGCATTACAATCGAATCCCATAACATGTTTTTAAACTGTTAAAAATTGATTTTTTGAAGATAACATATAGTCTATGATCATAACAATGAGCAGCTCTGTAAAAAGTCATTCATTTAATTACAAACTTATGCATGTAATTACATGAACTAGGAGCCTTTGAGTCCTGCTGGTTAGATACACCTGACAGCAGATTTAAAATGAAACCTAACAATGTAGGTCAGACTGTAAAGATCTACAGTTATTATCTGTAGTTATTATAGTTATAATTATTTCATTCAAGAGCTAAAGATCTGCTCAGGTTAATGATGCTGGCATGGACAGTCACTGTCTAATTGGACACATAAACCAGAACACTCATGAATCTGTCCATGGTGCTGAAACGCTCCACGCGGCAGAATAAAGACAAGACGCTTCGAAGATTCTTGTAAACATGAGCTTCACTAAACATCACAACATAGGAAAAACAATTTCCTGCTAAAGTTTTATGCTGGATGAAGTTAGATGACTATTATGCAACACTGGCCTGCCCACAAGCAGCCTGTGCTATAAAACCAGAGCCTTACAAACGGTCAGAGTGTAAGTGGTGAGTGTAAAAATTAGTAAAAAAATTATTTATTAATAATTAAATTCTAGATTTAGAAATCTAGTTATTTACTCTAACAACTGTCACATAAATGATCACAAACTGTAACAAAATATGACAGAGAGAGCTAGAGAGAAAGGGAGAAGGTCAGATTGAGAAAGAGACAGAGTGAGAAAGAGACAGAGAGAAAGAGAGACAAAGTGAGAGAGAGAGAGAAAAGAGAGAGAGAGATCGCACCTGGCGTCGGTCTTGGAGCTCAACGAGATGCTTTCGGGTTTTACTCGCGCGTTTCTAAACCAGCGATGGGCGAGTCTCCATGGAGACGACGTAGAATCGCATCTAAAACCCGAATCAGAACCCACTCAAAACGAACCATTTGATAAATATTAAAAACGAGCAAAAACCCACAGCACGTGTAACCAGCATATAAATCTAACAAATACACTACAATATTAACAGCTATTTTTAGTTGACGCTCAAAGTAACATCACATATGTAAGCTATGATATATGTCGTGCTGGTCAAAGAAATGGCGATTGTAAATGTTTTCCGAAAAACCTGTCTGAAACTCCGTGATCACTGTTTCTGCTCTGTTTAAAAGACGACGATGATGATGGTGGTGATTTCAAAGGCTTATTTGAGGCGATATGTCGCTTGATCCTTATGTAAGTAAAATACAACCCTCTCTAGAACCCTGAGTAAACTAGAATTACAGCCATGGAGGAGTAAGGAAACATATAAGTGTGACATACCAGATAGTGCACTCATTCAGTCATTCTTCATCATTTTCCGCCAGTCTTCACTGTCATTCAGTCCGCGATGATAATTTCACCTTACCGCCCGCAGTTTATGGAGAATAAGTCATCATCATCATCCTCTCTTCCTGACATGATCTCTAATGAAGCAGAGACTGCGAGACACACACACATACACACACACAAGGAGAGAGAGAGAGAGAGAGAGAGAGAGAGAGAGAGAGAGAGAGAGAGAGAGATGGGTGGTGGCATTAGGACTGAACTGGCGTCACGGGTTCGAATGTTCTCTTGCAGTTCAGTATTTATTATTGTATTTTTTCAATGGCTGTTCAAACACACACGTCTTTAAAATGGATCTTAATAACCATTTAAAAACGGTTTCACAGTCTCTCTTTCTATTTGAAATTAAATTGTAGATCTTAAATTTTAAATCCAATCCTAATTCCTAATTTAATTAAATATAACTTTAAACTTTAGATTTAGAGTAAAGGTAATTTTAGCACCGATCATCAGTACATTTTTGTATGAAAACCCTTAAAGGATAAATCCACTCCAAAATTATATTTTGCCCATGAATTAATCACCCTCAAGGCATCGTCGGAGAATATGACTTTCGTCTTTCAGCCGAACACAATTGAGCTTTTATTAAATGATATCCTGGCTCTTTCCAGCTTTACAATTGCAGTGAGTGGTTCTTATTATTTTGAAACTCCAAAAAGTGCATTCATTTATTATAAAAGTAATCTATACAACTCCAGGGGGTTAATAAATGCCCTCTGATGCGAAATTATAACTTTGTGAGAAAAGATTGCTATTTTAAGCATATTTATAGTGATCAAAATGACGCGTTTGAACGTAAACATATATGTATGAAAGACTACACTAAACATGGCGGCACGCTGGCTCCGCGTCAATAACGGCAAATCTCATTGGTTAATGACTGCGTGTTTTGTTACGACGTAGTCACGAGACAGGTGTGAACCAATGAGATTAAATTTTAATTTCAAGTTAATTTTGACACCTTCAATTCGAATAATACTCAATTGTTCACGTTTTAATAGTTTTAAAACTGTGTCCATGTAATCAGAGTTATATTGTGTCAGTTAAAACAAGCTTGAAGTAGGACACACCTAAACACACCTAACGAAAATCTGTTGGACTGCGCATGCGCTAAAGAGCTGCGGAAGACCCACCTACGAACTTTAATAATTCCCATATAAGCGTACTTCACAATACATTTAGGCATTTGGCAGACGCTTGACTTACATTGCATTATACTACACATTGATCACTATACATTGAGTATGTGTAATTCCTGGGATCGAACCCATGACCTTGGCGTTGTTAACGCCATGCTCCTGAGCTACAGGAAAGCTATATGAAACAATATGGCGACAGAGATCGGAAGTAGGGTAAAGCTATTTTTTGTTGTGCCACTACAGTTGCCGTTCAATATTACAATGGATTGCAAACAGCGTGTTTCCTCCCAGTTATTAACTTGTTTACTAAAATTTTTTTTCAAGTCAATCTTAGCTTTTTACAATGTTACATTGCTTCAAAGCAGCTTTACATATAAAAAAGAATAATAATAAAAATAGAACAAATATCAGACATGTTAATGGTATTATTGCAAATAATTTGTGTGAGATGTATAAGACTAATTAGGTATACTAGGCCTATAGTATGTTTATGAATAAAGGGTTGACTAAACCGATAAACCACAAAATTATTGGGCAAGATATGTGTTCTATCTTACATAGGGATGGCATATGAAAGATAACGTTTTATGAGAGGGGTATAAGGGATTTGCAACATGCAAAAGTAGCAACATGCAACATACTTTTACCCTAACATGCAAAAGTAATGATTGTAGATGTTGTCTGTTTTGTTGATAGCTTCCACGGCAATATGCAAAGATAAAAAAATTGTATTTCTTTTCTGAGAAATTTATTTTTTTATTAAGGTATGTTAGACAGTTACCGTAATAGTGAATTTTCAGATTATGGTTTATTTCATAACATGCTGAACAGAATAAAACATTTCCTTTTGCACAAAGTATTCCAGATTTACATTTCACTGCTAGTTGTATATTTTGACTTTGCAAATAAAATCTTGAATAACTGTGTGTGTGTGTGTGTGTGTGTGATGCTAGGTTACATGTTATTTTAATGTTTATGCACACAAAAAGTGAATAGTGCTAATTTATTTTTGCTGGTTTCAGTACATTTACATTTACATTTAGTCATTTAGCTGACGCTTTTATCCAAAGCGACTTACAATTGAGGTTCACAAAAGAAGCATTCAGTACAAGAGG
>JAZGTI010005514.1:0-25278 GCA_036877585.1 Botia kubotai
ATCCAACGTGTTTGGTCCAAGATGGTGGACGAGTCAAGCGTGACATGAATCCTAAATGTGTTTCTCTTCAGTACTGAAAAATGTTGATGGGACAAATAGTTCTAATAACACACTTTTAGTTTAAATAGTTCTATTTAAAATGTTTCTCATCCAATATTTTAGCATGCTAATGTTTAAATGCTGTTTGTATAGACTGCTTCCCATGTAACCGGTGCAGTGCGGTTTTGCTTCTCTCTCTTTCATATTCGTCCTTCAGTGAAGTGTTGTCAAGTCTAATTGCTCTGAGTTAATGTGAACTGCATTGTTTTAGGATTCTACACGCTCTTACTCCATCCTTTGGCACGCACAGAGGAGTCGTGCGTGTGCTTAATGTGTCTCCACGTCTTTTGGGCTGGATGGCCATAATGTTCTAACACAAATTTATGTAATGTTCATAATAGAGCAGAGTCCCGGAGCTGCGATAATCTAACTCAGGCAGGAATTCAGTATTACAGAGGCAGCTGAATGTACTGAGAGACATTGATGTAAGGGCTAGTCAGATATGAAATGCCTCCTCGCCGTGACTCGGAGGGCCTGATCGCTTGCAGGCCCTAAAACAGAGCAAATCTGCAGCTTTCATGAGTTAAGTTGGAGATCTAGAACGTTTGTGTCTGGATTAGGCCGACAGAATTTTCCCTTTTGGTCCAATTACAGAATGCGTGTTTAATTTAAAGATGTTTGGCTCACACTGAGGAGACAGCTTTGTTTATTTGATTAATCACAATGGTAGCAATTCCTCACAGCTGGAAATGTTGGAAAATAGGCAACAGGCACTTTCCACATAAGAGTACACAAATAAGGCTTGAAGCTCTTGAATTGTTTAAGCTCAGAGGAAACTTTTGGTCTCTATCAAGAAAGAGTAACTGAAGAGTTTAGCTAACCTTCATTTTCTGAAATGAAGGTTATTGACTACTTTTATGTGGATTACAATTTTATAACTCTATATATAGTAGAATATAGTATCTAGAATATAGTTTAAAATACTAGAAATACTGGGCTGGGATTCCTGGGCTGTTATTAGCTAATTTTGGACCAGTTTGTAGTTTTCTGTAAACGCTGATGTTTCTTCCCAATAGACTTTGTTTGTGAAAAAAAAAAATTGTTTTTACTTTGGAAGCAGATTTAAATAGTTGCACTTTAGAAATGCAAACAGACATCGGATGTTTAAAATTAGCTGTTAATTTTTATGTTAAAGTTAGTTAATAGTTCTTTTGAAATTTGTAGTAGTTTTCACTCCAGAGACCTTTGTACCTTTATCCTTCTTCAATCATCCCAAACAACAAGCAAGAGCGCACGGCTACCTCTAAATTTAAATCTATTGTACAAAATTGAGTACATGTGATGTCATGGCGAAGTGTCAAAAGGATCGGCCGTTTGTCGGCAAAGAGCAGGCAGGAATGTCGGGCCCAGAATATTTCCATGTAGCACAATCTTATCTGTCTCCTCAGCGCTGGAGACAATGCTGAGTTCTGAGGTGTGTGGAGATGGAGGCGTGTGTTGACATTCTCCTGCTCTGAGCAGCAGGTAGGGGTTCACTGAAGATAGCTGTGTGTTTGTTTGGTTTTCCTGTCAAGCTCACATCCCTTCAAGTTGTTTGTGCTCCAGATTTTTCCACATTGTGTCAGTTATTCATTCTGAGACAAAGTATTTCTTTTGTTAAAAGATATTTGGAAGTTAATTAAAAAATGTTTTTTGTGTGACTCAATTTTTCTGATTGTTTGAACTGGCTGCGTATATTATCTTTGATTTATAGAGTAAAAGCATAATTATTGTTTTGCATTAAGAAGATTCTTTTGAAGATTCTTTAAAATATTTAATGGAAGCACATATGGCATGCCAACAGAGTGTGTGTTTGGCTGTGTGTGTGACGCATATCTCCAGGAGAGAAAGAGGAAGGAATGGCAAAGACAACAGAACTCTGGCTGTCACCTGATATAAGGGCATTTATCTGCATTTATACAAACAAAAGAAAGACCGAAAACATTTTTTACCCCTTAATTTTGCAGATATCAACCAGACAGACTGTATTTAATTTCCTGTCTTTGTCTTTTCCACACGTGCGCACAAAATGATCCGTGGAATGTTCCATGGAATCGGTTTCTCAAAATCGAAAGCTGAGGAGGCAAACGAGGAAGGAATAGCTTTGTCATTAATCGTGGTATTGAGAAGACTTGTATTTGTGTTGTTTAGTTGACGGTTCAAAGTATCCATCTTAACCAGCAACAAACTAATTGCTGGACCTTTTCAGGATGACATAAGATGGCTGTCAAAACTTCTCAGGCCTTATCTTTGTTCTCCTCATGGAACATCTGTCTTTGTTTTCATTTCCTGTTTTATTTCGGGCCGATTTTACGCTGCTGGGCTGCTGACTTGCAAACAAACAGTATCTGAGATTTATTTGGTTATCACTGGACGGTAAATGCATAAACACATCGAGAGTACAAATGTGGGACTGATAATGAGAACACAAGACTAAAAACAGGACAAAAACATTGTTTATGATATTGTGTCTGGACTGGTGCCAGCAACTCTGGTATGAATTAATTCACGTTTTAGGTCAAGGAGTTAAAACTTTTCTGTTCATTTTGTCCATTAATTCCTCAAATCAAGTCTTTTTTTGGCTTTTGCTGGTGTGCATATAAAACCGATAGATCAACTGACACAAAAAATGTGCCACTGAAAGTTCGCAAACTGTCGTGGAAATTTAAACTCGATTGTTATTATTTGTAAAGAAAATGTGGGGACAACGCAGCTGTGTAAAACTGATTACCATGGTGCTGGAATGATGTGGGATAATGGTTCTTACTGTTTTATAGTGGACACTAAATAGTCGAACATTTTCAGTCCAATATCAAAGTTCAATTAATTGGACCCACACAAAATTGTATCAGATTAACTTAATCAAAGCTAAATTTACACATTTAATGAGTAAAAGTAATGGTGATGCTTGCCTGATCACACACACCATATATTGGTTGGGTCACTACATGACTAACACTGTTCCCTGTGATGTCAACTGCACAAATCATTGCCCTAGTTTTTATAATGTGACTGGCCACAAAAGAAAGTAGCTGCGATCTAAGTGTTTGTGTTTTTACTCCTTTTGATGTCTGAGCTGACTTGCCGTTTGCCAGGTAACCTGCTGTGCCCTCTTCCGATTGGCTGGGTGAGATAGGTGTTGACTGGTAGACGGGTTGAGGGCTGATAAGAGTGCAGACATGCGTGAAATCCGATTGGACGATAACTGCCGCTCACCTGGGGGAAGTGGCCTATCAGGTTTCTCCATCTCAATCACAGCAACGATAAAGCTGTCAAAACAGCTTCGATCTGACTTATCGACGTGTCATATCACCCTGCATATAACAAGAAAGACACGGTTGATAAAAAAATAATAATATTTTTCCTGTCTCTGTGTGAACTTGTTACAGGATGGATTTTAAAGGCCTTGTGATTTATGTCCCGGTCAGCTCGTGCAGAGTGCTGCTGGGAAATGTGAGAGACATTAAGAGAGGAAAAGAGAGGCCCCCAAAATATGAGCAAGAGGGGTGCAGTTTCCAAACTCAGGCTGTAGAAAAGGAGGTCTGTAAAATGTAGAGCTGTGCAATTATGTCATATGATAATTGTTCGTTCCCATGATACTGTAATCCTGATAATTAATTTAGACTATTAGATTGTACATTAAAATTCCTATTCTCTGTAATATTATAATGTTATGTTTATGTTCAGCTGTAAGTTTAATTTGACCCCTTCAGTTCACAAAAGGTTGTCGACTTATTCAAATGCTGTTATAATCAACAAAACTGTCTACACTGCAGAAAAACTTGTATACACCGTGTTGATTATAACATTCTTGTTTTGTTGTCATTGGCAACCGACAGAATCATTATATAGTTGTCAGTAGACCATAATAGAACAGAATCAGACTATAGTTGTCAGTAGACCATAACAGAACTTTACTTCTCTGAAAGGTTATTTAGTTTGAATCAGCCTAGTCAAAACTAGGTCACCTCTATGTTTGTGTGCGCTAGATTTGGTGTGTATGGCAGGTCAGCTGTGCTTTGAAGCAGATGTGGAGCATTTTAGCCTGGTCAGAAAGGTCCAGTTCTGGACCAGGGAGTGCTAAAACCCAACCCAGATGGATTGTTCGGCGAGCGTTAGTCTGCGTTGTTTCACTGTGTTGATATTGGCACTTAACCTTTGTCAACAAACTGATTTCAGAAACGCTAGTCATTGGAGACTGTTGATGGTGTGGATCAGAAGCTGGCCGTCTCGTAGCTCTTTTTCTGGATCCCTGATTGCATAATTTGCAATGGAATGACGTGTGTTGTAATGAAGCCATCAGTCTGAGAGCTTTGGGAAGCGAGACCGGCAGAACAACCCCGTCACAAAGGATTCGTCACCGGTCCTTCTCCAATCAAAGCGTTTCTAAAAACCTCTACAGATGTGGACATACAATGCGATTTGGTGGATTGCAGCAGTGTCTGTCAGCACCTGGAAGGAAAACTTTCCTTTTGACGCCCAATATGGTACTTTGAAGTTCTTTGCCCAGGGTTTCTTGGAACCCTAAAATCCATTGAAACCAGTATTAAGAGCCTGGGTGTGAATGAGCGCCTGCTTTACGGGCAGTTTGTCTTTAACCCGGCTACATGCGCTTTTAAGTCTCCTTGAGGGAGTCCATTGAGAATGTGTTAATCCGACTGCCTGAGAGAGAGAGAGAGAGAGAGAGAGAGAAAAACATTAATGAAGAGAGAGAGTGAATGAGTGAGTGGGAAGAAAGTGTATTGTACACCATCACTGAAAGGTCGTGTGGTTGAGCTCCCAGCAGCCGCTCTTGAAAAGCTCCCATGTCGGACCAAAGTGAGTGGGAATACACTAATGAGAACAGCAAAAGCTGCTTGACCTCCAAATATAGATGTTGTAACTGCTTCTACAACCAATCAGAGAACAGCAGCTATGTTACAATAGAACAGGGGCGAGCAAATGTATAAAAGAGGTTCAGGACTGTGTGTGAGGTCGCTGTTGCGTTTGTGTGCATTTTATTTAACATAATATTTTCACTTGACAATAAAAATATTATGCTATAATTATGCAATGTTATGATGCCTACTTGTAATTGTAGCTGTGTAATCTTGGCTTGTTGGTTCTAAGGGCAAAATGTTAAATGCTCTCTTTCTCTCTGTAAATTGCTTTTAGCTACAAGCGTTAATGTAGAAATATTAACGCTTGTGAATAAATATTAACTGCTAAATGAAAAAATACAAATGTAAATGTTGTGTTTACTGTATTATAGTAACAAACATCACACTTGCAGCATTCTATACTGTATGTGCCAGTCTCCATCTCTCTGCGATACTACATACATTAAAACATGTTTACACAACTTTGCTGCCCTTGATTTGAAATACTCAAATCAGACTGTCTTAAGTGGTGCATCCTAAACTTGAAATAATTTTACCATTGCGAAAATTAAAGACATCACCTTTAACGCCGTTATTCATGTACTCTCCTGGTTCTCCAGGACTGTTTCAAATCCATTGAAGCTTAAGTTTATAAATTTGACAAAATATTTGTACTCTCGGTTGTTGTTGCTTCGCAGAGCCCTCAGGTAGATGAAAAATTATGACGTCTTTGGGATTGAAGCCATTTCATGCGGTTGTAAAACCAGATGAGGCAGAAAATGAGGCACCGCATTAGAACTGTGGCAGAAACAGACACAGCCAGGAGATCCATCTGCAGTTGTTATTAATCGCTTAACGGTGCTGTTCTTTAGGAAAGTTTATATTCACAACGCTGTTGCCTTTGATGGTGTATAAACAAACACACGAAAACAAAGATGACAGGGCCCGACTTCCCGTCATGAAAATTTTTGTTTGTGTTTCCCAGTTACCGCAAATATAAATCTAAAATCTGTCACCACGAGAGTCATTTCCTGTTCACATATGGCAATTCCGTTTCCATTGCATCTGTGTATGGATGTTTGTGTGTCTTCTGTCATCCTTATTTTATTTATGTGAAGGTCAAAACTCAACAATTAATGGTGTTTAGTTCGGTCTTTGAGATATCATGCAAAAACAGGTTTGTTATACAAGTGCTCAAATCCTTTGGAATAGTTCTAAATGGAAAACGGAAAACTAAATAGAAAATTCAAATCATTGACTTTTATGTTATTCCAAATCTGAATAACTTTCTTTTGTGGAACACAGAAGGAGATGTTTACGCTGCTTTATCTCATACAATGAAATCACTATGTGAATATATGTGTGTGTGTGTGTGTGTTTTCTCAGGCTACACACAGCCCAGAGAGCCATTAAACAGACTCAGGTGACAGTTCAGAAGATCGGAAAGGAAATCGAAGAGAAACTGAGGACAACAGCGTCCTGCACAGAAAAGGTGAGTCCCCGACAGTGTGAAATTATGGGACGTAGCAGATCTGTTCATCCGTTCTTATTTACGACTACTTTCATATACCGTATAGTTTTTATGTTCTATAACTTTATAAATCCTATCTAGCCTATTGGGTTTTTCCTTCACACCCGGTACATGGTACCGATGGTAAGACTGTACGGCACCTCTGCATATATAAAAGAGCAAATTTACAGTTGCTGTATGCTTGACAGAGTTTTATAGCAGATTGTCAAACTCAATTTAAAATTCAATATTTCACTCTGTGGTGGGGATATTGTCTTTCCAGGCTCACAGAATTTCTCTCTCGCTTCCTTTGAGAGATGGCAGTATAAACCAGCATATAAATCTAGCTGTGTAAAAAGACAAGCATGTCACTGGAGTGAATATGCTAAGGAAAGCACAATTAAAAGTTTACATGTGTTGCTGCTTGTACCGTGATTGCGTCCTCTATATCAATTTGGGGTGTTTATTTTTACAGGTGACATTTATATGCGGGTGCTGGTACCCTCGGTTTCAAATAAACAGGAAGTGCTTGCAACCCAGTGACTGAACCCTGTGTGCGGTGCTGTTGTACAGACAACAGCATTGTGGTCAATGGCTTCAGTGTTGTGTATCTTGAATTACTCAGATCCTCATAAATATGTCATTAGGTCATTGGGTGGCTCTTGTATCCCATGTTTTGATGGATTTAGCGATCCCCCTGCTTTCCCTCTACTATGTGTCGCAGTGTGCTTTTTCCCCAAAAATTCCTTTTGTTTGTTTTTCCACACTCACTGTATCCTCCAGAAAAATAAAGTAAACCAAAGAAAGAAAAGCATATTTTGAGGTGGCGATCCGCAGCTGGGAAAACGTGGCGGCTTGATGAGGTTTTTTTGTAGTTTATGAACACTTCAGAAATCCTTCGTCTCCCAGCAGGCTGAAAACACACTCCGGCACCTTGCAATAAACTCACATGCGCGATATTTTTTACTTCCTTTAAAATTCCAAGATCTACAACATAGTGAGCAAGACAGCTGCCTGAAAAGTGTCCTAACCAAAATACAGTAGTCACAACATTAAACATTTAATCACATGTAAAAATGTTTGAATATTGCATTATATGCATTATCTATTAAAATATCAAATGAAGTGGCATTTTTTTAAAAGGTCTGCACAAGCACGTTTAGGTAAACATAGGTTTGAAATATTAAACAACAGATATACTGTCCAAATTAAGTATATAGCAGATGACTCTTCAAAAAGAGATTTTGGTGACTCTTCTGAAAAAAAAACTAGCTGGTTATCTGGTCTCCCAGCATTGCCAAAATGGTTTTGAGCATTTTTCGGCTAAACCAGATCAACACCACTTTGGTCAGGCTGAGAGCCCAGCTGTGGTAGCTAAGGCCAGTAAAATCAAATGATTGCTTTAAAAAGTTTTTAGGAGGGATTCAAGTGATTTAATTCTGGTCTATGTTGTTTAAACACAGACCAATGACCGGATATATTGGATTCCAGACTGACTCCTAGTTTTTGTGTTAGTCATTAAGATTCCTTCAAGATGCCCCTACCACACACACACACTCTCACTGTCTTAGATGTTGAAGTATTTAATGTTTGTTTGACGACCCCTCCACCTGTTGAAATGTGTTTTTTCTCAGGGTAAGTGGGTGCTACAGAACCTGCTGTTGATCTTTAGCTCCTCAAAGCTTTATGTCTTTGTCATAGCATTTCTTTGTTTTAATTTAAATTCAGTTTAAATTAGATTTTGAATTTTTTTATACAAACTTAGTCATTTAAGCCCCACTGTACTGTATATCCATAATACAGCTATATTAAAAAACTTTCTGAAAACCTCATATGTTGGGAAAACGATCACACATATTTCTTAGGCTGTTGGTCAAGTTTCCGTGAATTACCCAGAAGTCTCTTCCTCGCCAAAACCGAATTGGCAGGTTTATGGAGTTCTGCAAAAAATGTCTGACTTCAGGATATGTTTACACTAATGACTGACACTCCTTCTCAATCAGAGCAGCACAACCTGGACCGCACGAAAAGGTCAGCGAGGGTCTAAAATTCCTGTGAAGTGTATCGGTTACTGCCCTTAATGAGCAAAAATCTGTTTCCAGTTTTCAGATTTTAGGTTATGCGAACCTGATTACAGATCAGAGCATTTGCCTCTGAAACACCCACACTGTCACTTCTCACTGGCCTCAGGTCAGTTTCGAGCCTATTAGAACACTGTAAGCAATCAATCAGCATACACACGTGTACGACATTGTACTGGTTATTGTTACGTTAATTGAATTATTCGGAATTTTCCCATTACTGGTATCAGAGTGGACTGTGATTTATTACGCAAAAGGATATGAGTTAGAACGTGTGCATCTTACAGACCCCGTGAAATCGCTCGATAAGACTAGTTTTCTTTCCGCTGTTGACGCATTTCCTCCTAAAATGCCTCAATTCGATATCGGACATGTCGAAGGGCTCTTATAATTAGCTAAACAGCCATAATATGCTACGTGCTATTGCTAGTAAGAAACAGGTGTTATTGGGGAGTGGCTACATTCTCTGAGAGCATTTTGTTGGACATCTAAACAAAGGAATGTTAACATTTAGAAGTACACTAGCGTATAGACAGCCCCAAAACTTCGATTCCATGGGATATTTAAGCACATGCACATGTATGTTTTAGAAGTTGTTTCGCTATGTGCGAGAAAGTGGGTGTGTTTGTCGTGCCAGTGGCCATGTTGGTAAACACGCAAGCTATAAATCTTTTCCCGCTGCATAAGGGCGAAAACGGTAGAAGATGGAGGCGTTATCTCCACCGTCTTTTTGATTGACACTTCCTCAGCTGCCAAGTGCAAGAATACGAGATCTCGAGATGTTACCGAGATCTGACGAGAGATTTCTCCGTCACTTCCACTTCGTTTCCCAACACGCCATGTGTCTTCAGTCACGTGTGTTACGTTTGACACACCTTCCAATCGCGCGCTTGTTATGTCTCTATATAAGCCCTGCTCCAGCCCAGCAGCTCATACATTTCCTGCTATTTTTATAGTTGCTCATAGAAGTGTTTATTGATTTTAAATGTCTCAGACAGTGTTATGTATGCGCATGTATTGCGTCGCAGTGGAGGCCATGTAGAATCCGCATTTGAAGTTTTACCTTTGCATTGGGCTGCGCAGTACTGGTTTCGATAGCCATCGCCACCACCAATCATAGAGTCTGAAGATATGGGAACGTTCTCTTTGCGTTATCTCCATGTTCACTCTTTCTCTTTTTCTTCTTCTTATCTCCTCTCTGTCCCATTTTCACCCTCGTCACCCTCATCAGATCTCTGTTCCTCATTAGTGCGTTTGGCTCGCTAACAGTCCAAAACGCCGCAGGGCTCTTCTGTAGATGTAGATTAGATGGATCTGCTGTGGACTCCACTGTGCTGGGTGCTGGGGAAGCTGAGAGAAGATCTGGAACTGATGTCTCTCATAATATGCTTAAAAATTCATCCTTGTTTTTATGACATTAATGTGAATATTTCTGGCATCTTTCTAGAGTGACTTATTCCAGACCCGTGAATACATTGTATTTTGACTATTACCTAAAATGGGTGATTGATCTTAAAATTGAATTACTAAAACTAATCCAGGAGGGATTCGCCCCAAATGCATCCTGTCCTGTGTTTAAATGTTCTTCTTTTTCTAATAATTTCACTCTTGGTTTGGGAATAGAACAGAAAACAGGAAGCTTTTATCCACAAAAGAAATCCACCTTCATGTTTTCTCTGTCTGCAGAAGAAGGAGAGGGAATGCGTGCAGCTGCGCATTGGCATTCTGAGGTGTGAGCTGCAGAGACAGAAGAAAGCTCTGTCCAGAGAGATGGACCTGCTGCAGAAAGAACGTGTCCAGCTGCAGAAGAAAGGTAACCATCTCCACCCAGTCCTCAGCCTCTACCAACATGTCCCGTATTCTATGTTCCTTACTTTTCAGCTTTCTTTATTCCTTCCATCCTTTTCTTTCCTTCCCTACATCCATGCTTCCTTAATTCCTTCTTTCCTCCTTCTCTTTCATCCATACCTCCTTCCTCACTTCCCACCCACCTCGCACACTGGTTATATCGCCAAACATCTGAAAGAAGGCAACGTTCTCCTCCAAACTGTGTCAGGCTGAATGTGTTGTGAAACCCTTCATCTTACTTTTCACCGGTTTAACGTCATGTATGTTCCAGCGTTTGCAACACGAGGAGAGCCTGTAGAGATTCTTTCATGTTACTCCACACTGCTTTCATCAAAGATCTGCGCAAGCAGACATCGAAAAGTCTGTGTTTATTCAAACCTTAAGTTCCTCGCTGCCCCATTCGTCACGGCCTCCTGCCATTCATGTTGGATTTTGAAATTCTGCTCTTTTTATTTGTCAGATGTGGTTGGTGGGCGGGAGGTGTGAGGTGGTTAGTTTGATTGATGTGGTGGCTGGTGTTTGACTAGCGGGTTGGGCCGCATACTGTGTGTTCATAAAGAACACAACTTTAACACGCACACTTGCACAGCAGTAATGATTGAATGTCCCGACACTTGCCATCCCACAATGCATTGTGTTCATGACCTCCTCGTTGGTGGAAACAAACAACAGATTTGGGGTTCAGGGAAAGTTCTGCTTTAAGCTAGTTGCAGATGGATGACGTCGGTCAAACAGCTTCTTCAGAGAGATGGTAGTTCTGACTGGAGGAGCCTGACTGATTCACATTTACACACAGGAAAGATGTTTAGAAGCTGAAAGTGTTTAAACTGAAGTAAGAGAGGAAGACACACCAGTTGACCTTCTGTTCCATTCAGTCATGGAATTCCTTCTTTCTTTCTTTCTCTCTCTCTCGTCCTGGTCTGTAGCTTTCTTTCTGTCTTTCTCTTTCTCTCCCTCTTATGATCACATGTACCTTTTTCCTTCCTTCCTTTCTCTCTCTCTATGTCTCCCTTTGTCCATCCAGCTCATCTCGTTCTTGCTGACAAACCCTGCACGCCCAAATTTAATTTAAACTCTAATGGTTCTTTAAACTATTGTCAGTCAGCACTTATTTGCTGTGATATTTTAACCGCTCCAGCCCGCAGAGACAGCATGAAAGCCTCATCCAAAACTACCGTAGTTTATCCCACTTATAAAGGGAGATTGCCAGAAATTACACAAAATGACTTAAGTGTAACCATCTCATCTCTGTTTAGCGTACAAAGCTGCAGTCATGCGCGCTCGCACGCCCTCGCCGGTCCTGCTCGTTGAGCGGTTCCTCTCTTCCATTGAAGCTTTGAAGGGTCAAACCTCCCGCCACCGTTTCCCTCGCTCTAATTTCTCCTCACGTCCGCGCACATGTTGTGAATTACGCCTGTAAAAGCGAGCTGACGTTGTTATGGTCGGTTGTTTGCCCTCATTCTGCCGTGGCAGCGCGGGGACTGCAGGCCTGTAAACGGCAAGCGTTGAGGCGCTCTGCAAATGAGAAAAATGTAAAACGTTTGTAGTTATTCAGAGTGCCGAGCAAAGACGCGCACACACTCTCTCTCCGGTCCTTGCGGTCGTTACAACACGAAACACCTGCTTGCTCTGCCAGTCTTACTGTGGATGAGATTGACAGTGTAATTTCTGTAAGTTTACATTGTGGATATAGCCGATTAAGCTCATGTATACAGTATACGTTTGAGTTAGCTAATTAACCTGTTAGCAAAGCAGATCAATTTACAAGTGTTATGCTTTTTATATACTAACATTGTATGATTCGATTATTTGAATAAATTCAAACATTTCGCTTATGAAAACACTGTTAGCGTATCGCTAACTTCTCGCAGTGTTATTTTTTGTCATATTTCATCAACAGTATGTTTTAATAAAAACGTATTTTATAAATGATCACCACAGTACGTCTTTTCCGTGCATGTGAACGCTTCTCTATGTAAAGCTCTCGGGGTTGTTAATCCACACAGAATACCTGTTACCTTCTGCTGGACTTGACATCTGTCATGATATTTACCTCAAACCAACGCAGACACACTCTCCTGCCAGTAGGAAAGCTGTGGCGACAGAGAGGGGGCTCGAACCCGGTGCTGACAACTGTGATGGCTGCGGGAAGCGATGTTAGTTAAACACAGCGTACCATCATAGATCTTTTATAGCGAACAAGCAGAGAACAAAAGCATTGAGACCTCTTAGTCCTTCTCTCCGCCTCTGGCTCTCTCTTTTATTCTCGCTGTCTCCTCCTAATGAGAGGTTCAAGGCGTTGCATATGGGACCGCTTTCCTCCAGCGACAATGATCTCGCTTCCAATTTCTCTGTTTTGCACCTAACCCTGTGTTTAGAAGAACAGCACAAGACTTTGGATGTTCAGCCAAGCCTCACTTTAGGACAGAGAGATCCCACAGAGCTGTAAAACTGGAGAGAATGTGAGGCTGTTAGGAAGCAGACGCTCTCTGCTTTTACAAGTGCTGGTCAGAACAAAGCAATTTAGCATTTTTTTCACCAGACAGTCTGCTTTGATTTCTCTCTTCCCTCTCTCATCTTCCTTCATCTTTTTATTTTATTTAAGTGGAGCAGAAAGGGACAGGCAAGAATCAGCTCTTTAAAGGAAATATATAAACTGGCAGTCAAAAGTTTAGGGTCACATAGTCCTGCATTTAGGGTCACAAACACACATTTTAGAATAATAGTGAACTCATCAAAGCTATATATTAACAAATGGAACTATGGTAATTATGATGTGACCAAAATACATCAGAACTGTTAAATTTTAACATGTTCAGAATAGCTGCACTTTTAGAATGTTCAAAAATAAACTCTTGACATTTTATTACCCATATTCCTGAGGTAAGAAGTTTACAACAATGCTACTTTTTCTTCATTGTTCTGGTAAACAGAACTAATTTCAAACATTTAAGCATTAGCCTTCAGATCAAATGTTTTCATGGTCTTAAAACACATTTCAGTCAACTGACCTAAAACTGCCCAGTTTAATTGGTCTTAGGGACCCTGAAGCACACCATACGTTGCTTGCCCACTTTTTGAATTTAAAATCAGCTTCTCTATTTCTTGTTCTTTCACTTATGAATTCCAATGCAACACACACACATACACACACAACCCCTACAAGCATATTTATTCAATCTCATATGGCTAGTGCTTTGATGTCATAGGGGTGGTGTGGCCATGCAGGTCCAGTTGAAAATGGACATTTGAAAACCACCAGCAAATATCTTTAAGACAGTTAATCTGGGTTACACTGGATTCTGCACACAAAGTAGGTTTAATAGGGAAAAACAATAAGAGGCAATATTACAGTATTTTATACAGTTGTGGTCTGTGTAAACAGTGTTGTGTTATGAATTGTTTTATTTGGGGTTTTGTGTTTAATACAGAGAGTATCACGACACACCAACGTTTTAGAAGTTTTGAAATTCAAATTTCAAGTTGGGAATGTTTTAATTATACGGTGTAATGTTTTTATTATAATGCTGAACAATCATATATTAAAAAAAATGCAAAAAATGTTTTATCTCAATTTGTGTTATGTTGCCTGTAGAGGAAATGTTTTTGTGATGATGAAAGGCCGTGTTTTATGGGAATACAATTTAGTAGACTGTTATCAAAATAAGACACACCCAGCCACCTGTGCAAACACACATGAGGCTACCTGTTCACTCGCCTAATTCTTGTTGTGTTTATTGCTCCCCATCTTTTAACCTCGTCACCTGTCTGGGTCGGGTTCTTCTGCTCAGAGGAGGCGTCATCTACCAAGCGTCAGGGTCTAGAGTCTGAGCGCAAGTCTTTGACGGAATTGCAAAAGGAATGCACTGCCAAAAGGTGAGTTATTGCCAACCAGCAATTATTCATCCTTGTCTGTTCTCCCTCATTTCTCCAGCACTCATTCTCTCTCCTCCGGTTTGGTGGCCCCACATCTGTCAGACATTACCCTGATGGCCCACAGAACGGGTCTCTCTGCCACTCTTGGGTTTTCTGAGCACTTTGGGAGATTATGTGCTCCACTCGTGTAGGCTTTGAGGGCATGTTGGATTTGTTATAAATGTGTGTTTTCCCACCCACTCTGCAATGTGACAATAAACAGGTTGTGTTGTGTCGACAGTGATGAGTTTGACTTGACCCGTAGGGTCACACACAGTGGGTTGACCTCTTGGATAATGTCTTTTAATGTCTGGTGATGTTCTTCAGAGTCTCATTCGAAAACTAACCAGACTTAAACTTTTATTTCCCATATAAGCACCAAGGCTTAATGTGTTGGAGCGCTTAACCACTAAACCACGACTCTGACCACTGCTAACATTTTTAAACTTCCATGTCAGCATAGAATCTTATTAATTTAGTCTTACAATCTAGTCTAGTGTGAAAAAATTCTTAAAGGCTTATGTTGTCCAAAACACTGCAAATCCTTGATGATGGAATTTATAATATAATTGGCGCTTGAACTGTTGCTTGCCTTGAAACACTTTCCATCTAAACAGTCAAATATGGAAGGCATCTAAAACCCACTTCCAGTAAGGACAGATCAAGTTATGTTCACAGTTGAACAGTGTTTGGATAGGGACTTCTCTGCCAGATTTTGGGAAGTGTGAAGAAGGCCTTGTGGACCCATATGTAAGCTATAGTCCAATAAGGAAGTACAGCCTTCATACCTCATCATTATTTCCTTCCTGGCTTCTATTTATGATTGTAAATCGATACCATACTATTCTCTATCATTATTCTTCATTTTCTCTCTCTTTCTCTACATACTCGCCTCTAGTCTCAAACCCAGTAGCTCAAAGTTGGACATGAAATTTAAACATTTTTTTCAACCCCTTGAACCTCACCTAAACAAGTCAAGGTTTAGCTGTGCCTGTCCCCCATACTAAAGTAATGGTATGTCCCATCTTTGACAGATGTGGTATGATTAGAGTTGGCTGTACTGCTGGGGGATGGGGTCAGAGGGGAGGAAGTTCATTGTCATTTGGCAGTTATGATAATTGAGTAGCTCTTACAATTACTAGACAGATGATTCAGAGCATCATTAGTAAGTGGGCTTCCTGAAGCCAGTATAAACATTACAATTAATTCTTCTGTTTCCATATCTGCTTTATATTCTCCTTCGTTTCTGTCTGGCTCTGGATGAGATTTCCAACCTCTTGGTATTTAAAATGATGGCCTTCTGAAATGTTTTTGCATCGAAAAAGATGTTTCTTTGAAATAAATGCAGCTTGGCTTTTTTTATTTAATTTTTTTTTTTTTTTTAACATTTATAATTTTTTTAATGTGTGGCCCTAATACTTCTCAGTCCACCGTGTATACTGCAGATAGACTCATTACTTTAATAATGAGAAGTTATACATGACCTAAAATAATTTATTTGGTAATATTTGGTAGGATTTCTGACTTGTAATCCATTGCTTACACTTTGGGAATATTAATGTACAATGCAGTGAACGTTCTTGAAAGTTCTCTGTGTGTGTTCCTCAACAGAGAGATGTTTCTGAAGTCCAACGCCCAGCTCACCTTCCGCTGTCGTCAGCTTCTATCGGAATTGTCCTACATTTATCCCATTGATGTGGTGAGTGTGTAGTTCTACTGCCCATACGCCTCTTCACACTTCATCTCATACACTCAACAAAAACAGATAAATATAACACACAGCTTCCTTTCTGTCTCACACTGTGAGAGGCTGGAGTGTGTGGCATGCTGGGAATTTGAGAAGTCAGGCTGTTTTTGTACTCTTGGACTAAAAACCTACTGAATTGTTTCTCACCTTTTCAGAATGACCTAGACCTTCTGTTCCATGCACACGCCATAGCGTACCGCTGCCGGTCGAATCAGTTTACAAAATAAAGCTTAATAATGAGCAGAAAGCCACGGACCAAACTGTACTCTGCCAAACATTTAATTTAATGTATGAAAGGAGTTATTAATTGCCAGCCCTTGCTGTTCCCAGAGTGCTTTGCTCCTGACTGTTGTTCTGTTCGTTTTGTTTTTTTGTTTTACAGAACAATCAGAATGATTATACGATTTGTGGAGTGAAACTACCCAATTCTGAGGACTTTCAAGGTAAATTCTGTGTTTGAAGATTAATTATATGTGGAGGATATAAATTAAGCAGCCGGTGATGTTAATGACTGATATAGGCAAAGCTAGTGTTTCAGTCAATAAAACTTTAGTTCTAAAATGTATATTTCTGACATTATTGAGGCATTTAATTATACATTTTAGTAAATATATTTTAAATGGAATTTACATGGTCTGTGTCACAAATTTGCTTATTTGATTAGTGACCCAGCAATAGTGCAGAATCTTAAATGTTTGGTTTATTTTACCTCAAAACCTGTCTTTACTTTTTTATATTTCACAGTCGTACAACTTCATTTCTCTAAATGTAACTTTTTACCAGTTAACCTATAAGCTTCAACTGTAAATTTTTCACCACTGGTCACCACTGTCCATTGAATCACACTGTGGATTAGCCCAAACCCCCTCAGATACAGCGCATCAAAACTCCTGTGTACAGGAGCTGCAGTCAGTTCTGCTTCACTGCCTGTAGAGCTCTTGGTTTCTGAGTCTTTCAGTCTGGCTGTGGATCACAGGCTTTAGGCCATCAATCAATCACTCTCCACTGCTCTGATCACTCAAGCTCTGTTTCATACAAACCCTTCAGCATAGATTTAAAAGCGAGGCCGCTCCAGTCACTTATTCACGCAGCGGTCGGACCTCTTGACTTCTCTCATTATAGAAGAGAAAGGGGTTTTATTGCGACATTCATCTCAAAGGTTCCCTTCCGTCAGCCATTTTGAGTTCATAAGAAGGAAAATGAAATGTGCGTGGTGGGTACATGTGACGTCCTTTGTTGTGTTGGAATTGTGTTTAATTTTGCCATGAGTCCGTGCGCAGCATTGTGTGTGTCGCAGAAAATCACGTTTGGCTTTTTTCAGGGGGGGTAGCGTGACTTCAAAAGAACACAGAGGTTAATGGAAGCCAGGTTGAACCGCACATGCAAAACCGTGCCTGCGCGGACCATCGCATGCATGCGCCGCAGCCCTCCATATACGTGGTTATGATGGCATTTTTTCAGCCATAATTTCTAAAGATCAAAATAAAACTCATATTCATACTCACACAATGTATTTTTAATGCGAAATAACATTCGCATTGCAGTTTAAACACCGCACGAAACGTCAGTTTCTTATTTTTTACCACAGAACGTCTGGATTTGGTTTTGTAACCAGTTTTTGCAATCGAAGAACAAACACGCAACCAACAATAAAGGCAAGAACAGTGTGACATCTTGCTGCCACGCTGGGCTTTCCATAACAGTCTGTGATATGGTCTGTGTCCACAGTGTATTGTTTACACCTGGAATTATGTGGCTGTACTAGCCTGGGAACCCTCATAAAGCTAAACTGTAGTGAGTAAAACTGAGCATGTGCGGATGCAAGTGCTTCTGGGAAATGTAGTGTGGTTGCATGCTTTAGAAAACTATAGGTAAGTGTGCTACTTTTTGGGGGAAAAAGTATATTCCGTCTTTTTCACATCACCCAGCGTTGACTGGTGACCTCATCTTCACCGTTGCTTAACAACCAAATATTTGTTGTTCTCCATTTGCACTTTTTATATAATTTTGCCAAAAATTACCCTGAAAGTTTGCCATTCCAACAGAGAATGGGGCTGTCTGTGTGATTTAGATTATATATAATTATATAGGAAATATACATGTAAGGCTGTGATTATACGTGTTTAAAGAAAGAACACTAACATTAGTAGATACTAGCTTTTCGCCCCTGGTGATGCCATCCTGAACCTGTCAAGAAAAATGAATCGCTGAGGTAACTTGCATGGCATTACGTTATCATATGACTTCATATAACTCGAGGGCCCTTAAAAAGACTCAACATAATGAATGGTCTTTATCTACTTCCATCAGCTTAACAAAGGCTCCTAATTTACACCCTCACAATGGAGTGAACTGACTTGAATTGTTGTGGGTTATTCTTTAAACCAGAATGTATAAATCTTGATTTTAACTGAATTTTTAAAAAATTTTAACTGCCATGTTTTGTCTGGATACGTTTGTAGTGAATCTCATGAAAGCTGTCAGAAACATGTCCGGGTCGGAATTCACAACAAAATCAAAAGAAAAATTGCTTAATTATATTTTTTCCTTAAAGAAAATGAGGGACCATTAAGATTTTGTGCATTGCGATATTTTTTTTCTCTTTACAATTATGCACATTTACTTCCTCCACTCCTATTTTTAATTGCTATAATACCCAAATTATGTATGATTAAAACAGCATTAAATGTGTAAAATAATTATGGGTATTATAAGGCATGACATGGGCACAGAAATATTTAGGTTTAAGGTAGGTAAGATTTTGGGTTAAAATCTATCTATCTTAACTATCTTATCTGTCTTATTTATCTGTCCCCTGCAGCAAAGGATGATGGGAGTGTGGCGGTGGCTCTGGGTTACACGGCTCACCTGGTGCTGATGATCTCGTACTTCCTGCAGGTTCCACTCAGGTATCCCGTCATCCACAAGGGTTCTCGCTCGTCCATCAAAGACACCATCACTGACAAACTCACAGAGAAGGAGAGAGAGTAAGACCAACCTTTGTTTTTTTGCAAATTGTTTGTGTTTAATTGCTCACTGATTATTTGAACTACATTTATTTATAGCTTTGAATCTCAAAACTAAACAGTTCATTTATCTGTTTGGCATTTTGTTGATTTTCTGTTTGGACACAGCAATGTTAACATACGTTGATCTATCTTACATGTTGCACGATAAAGACTTTCTTCCCTTAACAGAGAGCAATATTTATGTGTCTGTTTGCACCTGCGTGTATGTGTACAGCATTTGTACATCTGTCTGGTTCAGTGTGTGTGTTCAGAGTTGGTTTAAGGCCCTTTCTGAATTAAACGCTACTTAAGCGCTGCAGGGTTCTGACTTTCATGTGCTTCATCCTGTCCCTCCAGTACCTCGTCTCTCTTTCATCTATCCCTCTATAACTCTCCTTTATCTTTTCATCTCATCCTCTCTTACTGTAGATTTACCATGCAGTTTGGGAGATAAATAACAGCCCCAGAAGAGAGTCTTGTACTGCTGTGTTTCGCTTTGTGTTTGACTTTCCTTATCTATCTAAGTGGCAGAATTTAATGATCAACAAGCCATCCAGGTTGTTTTTTGTATGTAATTTTAGTAACAGTAACAGTAGGAGTAAATTAGTGGGGGGCGCTTATGGAAAGACTCGAACTTGGAACATCCACTTGAGCACCATGGCTCAACATAAAAACTTGTGTGCTAATCACTAGGTCGCTTTGCTTTCCAAAACATTTTGTTTAAATTGTATTTATTATATCATGACAGCATATTGATAAACACCCTTTCAGTTGCAGATTTGTCCTTTGTTGAAATGTTAGTATGTTGATGGGCCTATTTCTCAAAGCTTGTTTGTAAACAGTTTTCACTTTGATCTCTGTCCTGTGTCCACATTTAAAAATCATTTACGATGAATTAAGTTTTCTTTTACAACATAGACAGAGCATCATTTTGTCATCTCATTCAATTCTTGCACAACTTAATTAACCACCAAGCTTGCACGGCCTACGTAATCGTCATAGTTTCTAGCTTAATTTTTGTTTGCATGTCATGCTATTGTTGCCATGGAGACAGATGCTTGTTCTTCAGGCTTGGCCTCTGGGGTCTGGAGATCCTAAAATTTTAATACCAGAACGTGTGGGTGCTGCAATTACCGCACCGGCTGCCCTGTTCAAATTATTGTTTTTCTGTGTTTTGCTGCCGTAACTAAGCAGAAGTGATCCAAGAAATGAGGTTTTCTAGTATGTGTTGATTACAGGTCTACGGCTCACATGCCCAGAGTGGTACCGCATTCCTGCGTTCCACGCATGGTAAAAAAGCCCCTTAATAAAATTGGATTGTTATAATAAGATGGGCCCCATTTTGAATTGTAGAGGTCAAGATAACTCTCTTGTCTTTTAATGTAGGTTTTCTGATTTCAATATGTCTGATTTCAATAGCTTGTAAATGAGGAAGAGAAGAAGATGGGTAAAGAGACAGAGTTAAAAAATAATTCTGGATTATTCGAGAATGGGGTATTTAGAACCCCGTAAATCTTTTTGTTTTGGTGATAAAGTGCAGAAGCCCCCTGTTGGTGGAAGTGGGTACTTGTAGTATATATTGACATGTTTTTGCATCATCTGGCTCAGATTATGCCTTACGCATACACATTTCACACGTCAAATCCCATTTTCAGTTATGTCTGGAACCCACGTCCTCTGCGAGACTTTAAATCAGTAACATTTACAATGACGTCAACCTAGACAATCTAGAACCCGCAACCAACTGATTACTTCAAACGTGTTCTAAAGCTCTCAGCCATATCAAGGTAACACAGACCGGCGATCCAGTGAAGTACCAGTGAAGTACAAGCCTTTTTTGGCTGCTCGCATTCTGCTGTGGTGCCGGTCACTGTGACTCCCAGGAGACACCGCTGTTGTGAAAATCAAACAACAGTCATTTGTGTGTTTGTGAATGAACGTTTGTTTGTGTGAAGGGCAGCCAGTGTGCAACCATTAGCAGCAGCAGCTGGGTACAGGGCGAGATGTTTAACGGACACGTGTGTGTGTTTGCAGATGAATCAGGTGCCGCTGAGAAGATAAAGGTCCAACCCTTCAGAAGTTCAAATCCAGAGCTTATTTGAGCCTGAGTTACAAGGAGAAGGAGAACAGTGGGACCTCTGTGGCCCTCGTAATTAACTCCGCACGAGTCGGGCCAGCACCGTATCCCATTATCCCCTTCCCTACCTTGACCCCGTGACCTTCACACGCCATAAATTACAGCATTATGAGCCGTAATCAGGCCTGAAGTGTCGTTGTTTAACATTGTGTCGGTTTTATGCTTGACAAATGAAGTTTAAATCATTTTCACTATCTCTTTTATGGCCTCGTTAGGTCTCATGTTTATTTGTCAGCTCTATCTCTGAGCGTCTGACCCTCGCTGCGTCTCTGTCATAGTAAGGGCTCGGGTTCGAGTATTGGGTGTTCTCAGAGTCAGTCAGCAGTTGGTAAATCTGGCCAGCCTATGAATCTCTACAATCTCTGTAGTCTACAGTTTGCAGTATGTAGTCTTTCAAAGTAGCAGATAATTTTGTCGAAAGGGACTTACAGGGATGTGTAAATACCTCATGAAATGTGTGTGTGTGTGTGTGTGTGTGTGTTGTTTACAGTCATTTATTCATTCTTTGTTTTTTTTTATGGATTAACACAAATAGACTTATGGGAATTATTACGCTGTTATTGGCTGCTTTTCTTCAGTTATTGGTCCAAGTCATTTGGAAAACATGTTTGAAATGAAAGCAATGATTATTTTGGTACAGTTATTTTTTTGTCTAGCTAATTTCAAACATTTAAGTAAATGCTTTACGATAAAAGCTTTTTAAGATCACGATAAACATTTCAGTGAAGTGATTCCACTTTTTCTTTAAACGTGTGTGTGTGTCTTTAAGTCTGTAGGTTTCCCACAATCTGCCCAGTATCTCACCTCAGCTTCACACAGCTTCCAGCTTTCTTCTAGGTGTCATTGAGGTGGCCCATAAGCCTAAGCAACCTCTGACCTTCTGATCTCACCTCCCTCACTGTGTTTAGGGCTTCATCCGGTCAGCCAGTGTGTGTATACACAGAGGAAAATGATGTGACTGCAGACACGATGCATACTGCTGAATGTTTCACCTGGTCCTGATAACACTGTCAGGATGGGGCTATGATAAAGATGAGGTGTAGGCAGAACTCTATTATTTTTGTGATAATCACACAGGTGATTAGTCAAAGAAGTGCAGTCTTGTATATTTGCTATACATGATGCAGTAAAAATGGTTCTGAAAGTCATAGAGGGTAAACTTAACCTACAGTAAACTTAACCTACAGTAAACTTAACCTACCTGACCTGTGATAACCTATGGAGCTTCATAGCTGGACTGGACACATATTAAAAACTATCAAGTAATTTTCCATAACTATGCACTGTAGACATTGCTTTGTAGAACTAGACTTAACTGTCCCGTGATAAATGAGATGTTGGAAAGGAAAGTGACTTATTTTTCTATACTGTTACTGACAAAATGATAATGTTATCTTCAGAGCTCTGATGTCACCATTTAAAAATTCCCAAACTACTAAGTACATAATCTGGTCTGAATTTTTAGAACCTCATTTTCTACTAACTGTAAAGCTATCGGGACACTTGTTTTGTTACACTTTTTATATAATGATAACTCTGGTTATCAACTATAGTGAGCTGACTTCTTAGACAGCATATTAAGACTAGTAGACGCACACCATTCACAAGGGCTGTTCCACATATTCAGAGATACCTAATTTTGTTCAGATTTTAAGCAATGCACATACCATTTACAGATAAGGCTGTTCCAGAGTGTACTGTGACAAACCTAAAAATGTTCCAAGTTACATGTTGGTTTGGATGCTGGTATAGAACCAGCTAGCTTTGTAGACTGTAGAGATATGACTAGGTTGTTAAACAGAGCCTGTTTTATTTATATATGTTTATATGTCTCTCATATATTTATATTGCACTGAATGTCTCTTTAAGTGTAGTTGTGTGAAGTGTTTGTAGTCTCAGGCCACATTCCAAAGTCACATTCTAAGTCATTTCCGCGTTTTCTTGCTTTTACAACGTTTTAAATGGTGCAGGTTTCCTCCAATAAACCGGAACCACTGCTGTAGTATCGACCCACCAGTCTTGTTAATGAAATCTGAGGAATCCCCATTCACCAGTAAAATCATAATTTTCAACATGCAGCCTTCTTTCCTGAACTTTCTCTGTCATTAGTCTTTATCCAAAGTGACTCAAACTGAACTAATTAGAGGGACAGGAAAGGGATCTCAGTAACGTTCTGGATCCAGAGTCACCCCAACCTGGAAGTTAAAGTATAAACTTAAGGTTAGCAGCTCTGAAACATAACCATTAGGTGACCACAGCTGAGACCAGTACTCGTTTTCCAGAACTTTTCTCTTTTTTTTTTCCTTAAATGTTGGAATCATTGTCCCGTTCAGATCATCTTGGAGTACAGTGGTGGTGGTTCTTCCTCCTCCCACACCTGGAAAGCCTTATCTGTGACCGAATGATACAGTTTGGGCCAGTATGTTCTTGCCCCGGAAAAAACAGGTCTGGGCTTTGATCTACTATCTATTAGTTCCTTCTTAATGTACCACTAAAAATACACACATACGCGTGGTTCTTCTTCCATAATGTTCATTAGAACCTTGGAGGCTTCTTAGCCCCCCTCAGATGCATTCTTGCAATGCAGTGGACTCCAACGACACATTGCATCCACATTTCTACACTTCTAGCCCAAGAGAGTCCAGAAGATGTGATCCAGATGTACTCCAGTGATGGAGTCCAGAGACTGGGCTGTTAAACCCAAGCCTCCATCTCTTACAGGGTTTTATAGGGAACTCCATGATGGTGCTATCGACTTTTTCAGGAGGGCTTTATGACAAGCGTAAAAAATGGAAGCAGGGATTGACTCATTGCGCCAGGGGTTCTGGACGCCAACCTGCCAGATCGGGCTCCAAGACGGAGGGGCTCGGCCCGTGAAAAAAGCTCAAAGGAGAACTATTCAGACACTTGGGGGGCTTTGTTCATGACTACAAAGATGGACTATACATTCCTGTTTAGGGCTGAAAAAGTATATTTTTCTTCCATCCAGACACTTTTGTTTAGCAACTTAATATTCTGACAGGTCAGAAAATGAGATGCCTAATCAAACCATGTTTTTGTGAATTTGACGGATTCATAACATCATGACTTTCTCAAGGGCGGATATCATCTGAGAACAGTGGAAAGACTTGTCAGTCTTTTATTTGGACTTCAGAAGAATGATTCCTGAGTCTGCCAGATGAGTCTGAAGGCTGATAAAAGTGACTGACAGCTGGAGCCAGACTGCACCCGTCATCTCAAAACTCATTCTTCTGGCTTTCTTCTTCCATTCTGTTTGGAATTCTAGAAGCCTGAACTCTATCTTCTCAACTCTGTTGTCACTCGTTTTGTTCCTCTCAGCTTCCACGCTCATACTTTTCATTGGATAAACTTTTTTGCGGTGCTATTGTTGGATCTTGTTTCACAAATTGCTCGTGACTTTGGAATTCGGTGTAGTTGAAAGCATGTGCTAAATATTTAACGTTAACAGTCGTGCGTGGATGGTTCCATGTTTTTTTCTATCATCAAACTGTTATTGTCTTGAGGTGTGTTGATGTTCAAACCACCTCCTTCATTGAGCATGTGTTGAGCATTCAAATGAAAAATATATACGCTGGATGTTGTACTGTACTTTACCTGTTTGTGATTATTGGAAAGACTTCTTTTTTAAAATGGCTCCGTTTGATTGGTCAGTTTATTTTCTGAATGTTCTGCCGCCAACACGCGTCCTTGTTGTTGGGATGATATTCAAAAAAAATTAGGTTTCAGGTACATTTGTAGATCTCATTCTGTATTCTGTAGATCTCATTTTTCCAGTATCTGACTTTAACTCTGTGTATTTGTATTTTGATAGATCATTGTCTTTTTAACCTCTTACAATCTACACACACAACAAACATTCTTGTTAGTGGACAAGATGTTCCTGGGTGATGCTCAGATCTGTCTATGGACTTCAGGAAGATTTTTCAGAGAACTGCTGAGCCTATGCTGCATTTGTTCAGACCATAAGAGGTTCTGTATATGATCTTCATTAAGTTTCATTTTTTGTGTTTGTACTGTATGTTGTTGTGACTGGATCTTGACGAGACTTGAGGGAATACTGTAGCAGTCTGCTGT
>JAZGTI010005515.1:0-25277 GCA_036877585.1 Botia kubotai
TTAACTAACTAAATACAAAAAGCAATAAATGCTGTAGATGTCTTTTTGTTCATTTTTCTAATTCTGTGAGAAAAATCAAGTCAAGTTTTGGGCTTTAACAAGTGCACTAAAATTTGACTGAAGGTGGATCTGAGGTGGATATGCGAAGGACAGCACAAGACGTGCACATCAGTGATGGAGGATCTGTGTTTGGATTTGTTGAACTGCACATCAGTGATGGAGGATCTGTGTTTGGATTTGTTGAACTGCACCTCAGTAATGGAGGATCTGTTGAACTTTAGCAGTGAGAAAGTCTGTTCACATATATAGGTGGATCCAAAGAAAACGGTTTACTGTTTCTAGCGATTTTGTGCGATATGATATAACTTGCCTTGGCAGCTGCATTCCTGGATGCGTGAAGTTTCGTGAAAAATCCTTGTTGGTTTTGCAGTTTAGTCAGCAAGGCATCTGACTCCTTGACCTTGACTTATCAGACAACTTCTTGTATTTTTCTGCATGTTTGGTCGCATAGTGCTGGTTTAAATTGTATTCCTTGAACACAGCGACCTGTGCACCACAAACTAAGCACACAGCTTTCCCATTAAGTTCTGTAAATAAATATTTTGCAGACCATGCCTTGTTAAAAATGCGGCATTCGGTATCAATCTTTCTTTTTTTCTGCATGAGTTGACATTTTGAGGGTCTGAAGGTACGCGCGCAACTGCCACCTGCGCATGCATTCGTATTGAAGACTTTCAAAATAAAAGCAGCAAGCGTGCATGGCGTAAACTAGTTTTCATTTACATTTCTTGTTTGTGAATGACCACACGGGCCGGACAAGAAGGGTCAACGGGCCTTTTTTTTTTATTTGTGAGGGGCGTTACTGTTTTGTTTCTTTTTGTTTTTTTGGTGGACTGCAAGGCCGCACATGAGTGATTATGTCATAAACTTTGATTGGCTGAGGCAGTTGATGTCCCAGAGTCATCATAACAAATGCTGGTCTCAGGACAGCTAGGACTTGGCAAAATCAGGGTGTCCGTCACATAGAGGAACTAATCTTGGCCATTTGCATAACAGATCTGGAGAAAGTGTCTACAAAAAGTCACCTGCTCGCCAAAGCCCTAGCATGATAAGCAGTGTAGCACTCGCTGCAGGAGGGAGGTCACTGGCGATACTACTGGAAAGGCACATTATTTGTGGACACAGCAAGCCGAGATCTCGGTTGCCCGCTTGGAGGGTCCCGCTCCATCTTTACAGATGCGCCGGCGTTCCTCTACTGACACAGACAAATGATATATTTATTAGCTTGTTAAAATGCAACCCTCCCCCATCCACTTGAACACTCACCTAGCTAAACAAAACAATTAGCTCTTCCATTGGCTAATTGGGCTGAGCCCCTGTGGCATGCCTTACCCAAGTGCTTGATGAGGCATAAAACGATGATTAATTAATTTACTGCTTAGTTGATCATCAAACTGAGAGGTTTATGATTTGCACAGCGGTCAGCGTCACTCTTCTATTTAGGAACTCAGCAGCAGAGATATCAGAGTGAGACGCAGCCCGCCACTGTCTTTGCTTTGACCTATGCAGCTGCAGACTTTACATCCACCGCACAGAAGAACATAAACAGAAACAATAGTGTTCAATACATTACTGTACTAAACAATAGACTATAAAATAACAATACTGTCCTGAAACAGGCACAGAGTTTTACTATTGATTTTTTTACCATGTATTTATTTATTCTTTCCACAAATGCTTTATATGTATGGATTTTATTGTTTTACTTTTGTCCCAGACCTAGACCTTCAATCCATCTTAAATTGATAATCATACATACATTTTAATTACATTTTTAAGACTATGGCATCTGAAAAATGTGTAAAATTAACATTTACTATTAAAGTAAATATTTTATAGAAAATAATTTCTTTTTTTACACAAATCACAATTAAGTTGTTCCTACATGGGCAATTGTGACCTACTGGTTTAAGAGTCAGACTTGTAACTATGTAACTAGAAGGTTACTGGTTTGATTCTTAAAGGCACTAGGAAACAACTGAGGTGCCCTTAAGCAAGACATCTTACCCACTGGAGTCACTCCAGCAGTGCTGACCAGTGCTGCGGGTGTGTTTATGGTTCGCAGCAAGTATGTTCACAACTCACTACTCCTAATGTGTGCACTAATTTAGATGGGTTAAATGCAGAGGACAAATTCATGGGTCAACATACTTAGCCAGCACTTCACTTTAATAGTTTAGAAATAGTTTATGTCACACTATATACACAAAATATTCATCCACAAACCATTTAAACCAATCAGAGTAAAAAAAAGACCAAACATTTTTGGAGCAATTTGCATTGCCATTTCACTATTATATAATTAAGTGTGAAGCACCTGCATATGAATAGCTGATCCAGAACTGTCCTATGAATTATTGAAACAAAAGGAGTGTTTTGATGTTGAACCATTAAAAAAATATATTATTATTAGTGGGGTTAATGTAGCACTACCATTTCATATTAAGCCTAAATTTACACATGTACAAAGCTTATTTTTACACAGCTTTAACATTTGATGCTGCTTGTGGGCACAAGAAAAATGTTTACACAATTGTTTAAATATAAGCTAGGTTTATAAGTTCACCACGTCATATTATAATTATTAAATCATCTTGCATCCTCTACATAGTATTTTAGGTTTTGTCTGGGACAGAGACATCTCTTACCAAGATTTTTAATTGCAGCTACATCTACACAATGGTCGATCTACAATAATGGCCTAATATTAATTCACACACGGGCTTACCAGTGTGGTAGCTGTAGTGAGTGTCTTACTATCATACAAGATGCGTTATTAAACAAGCTACCAAACAAGTAACGTTATAATCGTAAACATTACTGTGCCGCCTTTCGGATGATTGCATAAATGTTATCGAGATGTAAGTCCAAAACTTCCAACATGCAGGGGTGTACAGTCTGGTAATAAATAGTAGGTTTTATTTATTTTTCCTAATACAGATACCTTGTTAATGCTTGCCCATTTGGAAATACTTATGCATACTCATACACAAGTACAATCACTTAAATACAGTTAGCTCTCAGTACAGTATAGATACAGATACAGTGCAGAGTTATGTTGTTCCTTATACAGTGAGTGGAGGATTTTGGTCTCAGATCAGTCATAAAGGTCTACCAAAAGGTTGGTTGGAAAACCATGTATCATTTTCGTTCCACTTCACAATTATGTGCTACTTTGTGTTGGTCTATTACATAAAATCTCAATAAAAAACATTCAATTTTGTGGTTGTAATGTGACAAAATGTGGAAAAGTTCAAGGGGTATGAATACTTTTGCAAGGCACTGTATATGCATAATTAAAGGAACATTCAGTGTGGCCCTTGTATTTCTGACTCTATTGATTTTACCCTGCAGTGAGAAGGAGCAGGTCTCCTCCAGAGACTGGCTTCCTCTAGGGCAATTCATCAGCAATTCATGCCTGACAATTAGCAATTTTAGCTTTATTGCGAATCACCTCAAACTGAATTTACTTAAACCAGATATAAGAATGAATGAATGAACAAGGTTACATAAAAAGTGAATGCTATAATTTGTATTTATACAAATAATGACAACTGTTGCATTGAGAGACTTGTTGTATGTTGCTAAAAACATTTTGCAGAAATATTTCACTCTTATTTCCAGCTGATCCTTTTAACATCTCATCTGTTTCAGATGTTCAAATTATAGTGTAAGTGCCCTCTGCTGGTCTGGAGCATTTCTCTAACAACATACTCCAACAGCCAAGCAGGCCTATGATACCTTAAGCATTATGTGAAGCATCAATGACGATTTCTTGGCCTGTACAGCCACAGAAATTCATGCTGCCTTATTTGTTCATTGGTTTTGGAAAACTTGTTTTGAGGCAATCACATGAGTCGTAAATTGACACTTGAGGAAAATTACATCATTACAACACTGATTGGTTGATGGGACCACAACAACATACTTGGTCCCAAGCCCTTTACCAGTGACTATTCAGAACTATGACATCAAAGTGCTTGCCCTCCAAAAACTCATACACTGGTAAAACATTTTCTATACATACTTTTGGATTTGCTCCAGCATAATAGTATTACTGCAGGGGTTCTGTAATAGCTCTCAACAGCATTGCAACCTGATTTTAAACTTTAAGTGCTAAAGCTTTCACATTAGGGAGAATGAGAGTGAAAATTTAGTCAGTCGCTATGAATAAAAAAGGAAGAAAATGAAAAGGCTTGATCTACAGGGTCTGAAGCATCTTCACAGCTGACTCCAAGTAAGTCATAATTGCTTTTAGGCCTTTAAATCCACTTTTTAATTCAAAGCTTAGGACAAATAATTGGATTTTCAGCAAACATGCTGAGCTGTTTCTGTCTGTTCGGCCACAAAATCCCCTTGGTTGGCACGCATGGAGCCTCCATTGCAACATGGCCGTTGGTTCTGATGCAATAGCTTAGTCTAGCTTTAAAACCAAACAAGCTATAATTTCATGAGTTGAGAAGTGACAGAGCAGGAGACATTAGTATGATAGTCAAGATCCTATAGAGCTCATATCTAAAGCAATTCCTTCCCAACCTGCAATACTTCAGGTTCTGTTTGACATAGAGCACAGCAATACAAGAAAGTCTGTGACTTTAGGGCGGTCACTAATGCACTGTAATGATATCTGGCATCACAGCTCTGACTGCAAGAGAAAACTGTCCTAAATCTTTATTCAATATACTTGACAAGTATATAACAGCGTAGCGTCAAAAGATAAAGTTCCCGAAAGAGAGAATGAAAGATAAAGTAACTGGCAATATCTCTTGTACACAAGTATAATCAACATCTCTGAGAGGACCTTTACATAAAGTGTTTAAATGCTACAAAACCTCAGAATACATTTTTAAACCAGGGTGAAGTGGGTATAAACCTGGGTTTGCTTAAAGGCGATCACCTATTTCCAGATGGCAATTGTTTAATTAATAAATAAGTGATAGAGGGTGCCCTAAAATGTGTTACATGTGAATGTATGGCTCAAATGACAGCCTGTTTATATTGCCATTTAACAATACAGTATAAACACTGCCGATGGGCATGGCTGTATAAAATGACTACAAACTTGCACAGGTTTGTAGTCAGGCTACTGGTGCGTTTTGACATTGAAAAGTTGTCAACATGCTTTTAACGTTTGTTCCTGTTATTATAAATTTACCTGCTGCATTCTGACAGCAAGCCATTACGGTGTGGCTGAGTGGAGCTGGTGTCCGAGCGGATCGGACAGGAGCATTGTAGCAGGAGGATGGTGTTCTGCTCCAGGCTATATGTCCTCAGGACACATCACAGTAAAGCTCAACAGAGAGCAGGTATTAAATATTCACACAGGAAATATTTTCTTCAACTCAGCCCACTTTCAAGTTACCAAATGTACACTATACTCAAACAGTCATGTTGCACAATTAGCCTCCAGATTTATTTGACCTTAAAAAAAGATACATAACTGAGCAAATCAGAACAAAATTGAAATGTCCAGTACCATTGGTCACTAAATGTGATATAGAGAGCGAGTGCCTTTTAAAAAAGGTTTATTTTTTCTAAAATTATATTATTTCCAGGCTGTCAAAATAACACTGGCCTAGCTTACCATACTGTATATACAAAAATATGTGCTCTAGCTTGCCATACTGTTTATTATATATTTTAAATGACTATAGCATGATTAAAAATGTGGTCACAGAACTAAATCTGGCAAATTGATCTTTTATTTTATAGATTAGGGTTATGATTGTGGTAGGATACTAGCACATTGTGCCCCTTATTTACTTTTAAATATGCAAAAACATTTTGTACAAAAAACATTGCTGTCACATGACCTAATTACATGCATACTTCCAGAAATTGCTTATTTTCTTTTTTTATTCCAATCTTGTGTAAAAATGTCCTGGCAGTCCAAAGATCAAATAAATCATTCGTCACACTGAAAATGGAAGGTTAACTTCTGGACATTGCATTGTGAGATTGCATTGTGAGAGTAACCAGTGCAGTATGCTCTGTATGTTCTCTATATGTTCAGTATGTTCTCACGCCAGTCTCTTTGTCTATCAGTGCTAACACAACACATCTAGTATGTAATTTGATCACACAATCATCACAAGCCGCAAGAGCCATAACACTCCATGCATATTGCTAATCAGTCTCGTATGGCTGCAGGCCTGGGCCAGGCTGCCAGGGCACAGCTGGTGATTAGGTTACCCAGTGAGTGATGCTGAGCTGCTTCCCTGCTAGTCACTGCAATGACCTCCACCTGGACGGGCGTTGGTAAGCAGAGCAGTCTGGTGGAAATAATTTATAAGCAGCGGCCCCCCCACTCTAATTTAGTTTCATCCCATAAGGCCCTAAAGCTCTACTTGACACAGCAACAATGGCCAGTGAACTTTTGATCTGATAAATAGTTAATGACAGATTTGATTACAAATAAGGTTCCTCATTAGATGATCTCATTGTCTGGCTGCGAAGGGCAGCTGTAGCAAATACCTATGAACGTGAAAGTAGCACTTCTGTGATTAGCCATTTAATCCATAACATAGCCTGTTTACACTTAGCGTCTATATGGTTAGCTCATGTTGGATGTTAATTTCTTAACATTTACACTGCAACAAATCTCAACAAACTTCCTATTTTTAGGCATGGTAATGTTCCCAGAGCAAACAGCTCAGCTTGACTCTGGAGTAAGAGTAAGGCAAAGCCACACTGGCATTCTCTGCATCCTGTCACTCTGCATTTTCTTTTATTTATCTCTCGTCTGCCGTCCATAATTAAACCATGGAGTTAGCTGTGGTACCAGTTGGCTCTAATAATTGCAGGGGGAACCACTTACCAGCAGTGAGGGAAATCATCAGTAGCTACATGTTCCTTAGTGCTTAGAAACATATCCAACAAGGCTACAGTTACAACATCCCAGCAGGTGACTGGATATTAAACATTCTCATTATGTTCTGTGCCCTTCTCTATTCAGTTTAACCTGGAGCCCTCTGCTGACTACACACATAGCAATTATTATCTTGGCTCCTCAAACAAAGACCCAATTAAATGGTTTGATTTCCTTGTGATACAGCAAGCCATGGTTATACATATCTAATGCTTTGTACCGTTTTTTCAAGGCTTGCGTTTTTTAGGCTTTGCATAAAAGCCGCAAACATTTATTTGTTACTTGCTATACTGTAGCTTTCCTGTAGGGTTGGAACATAATTGGTAAAATAAAATAAAGTAAAATAAAATAAAATGAATACAGCCTGAGCACAAGATGAGTCATTAATATATTTCTGTAGATTTTAATGTGAGATTTAAAAATATTGACATTTCATGTTTATATCTGTTGTTATTAAAATGGCTACATCATATAATTACTCTTAGTAATTATAAACTGTTAAGGCACCTTGTAATCACCTTGTAATGAGAGAAATGACCTCTGAGGTGCTCTCTCTTTTTTTTCTCTTTCACACACACACTTCTGTACTCTTTTCTTCAACTATTGGTAACAATGATTGGAAAAAGTAAATTGAGCAATTGCAAAGTGAAAGTAAAATTGTGAACAATTCACTGCCTGTTATGAAGTACACGCAATGTAAACATTTAATCATGCACTTCATCATGCATCTAATTGCTGTATTTTTTTATTATCTTTGCATTAAAGCAAAAATGTTAACTAACTATAACACTGTCATTAAATGTACTGCATCCAGAGATAAACATTCAGTGACTGTTGTTTCTCTAATATGCTCCTTTGAAAAATGTTTAATCGCATTGTGGGGGGACAAAAGAAAAGAATGTTCTGAATCTGTCAGCGGTTTCTTTTTACGTGACAGTAGAGCCAGGGCAGCTTTGTCCGACACCGAGCTGTAAATAATTTAGCAGGGGAAAAAAGAAGAGGAGCCATTGAGTGTGACAGTTGCCCTTGTTGTTGTGGCTGCTGCCAAACGTGGCCTGTAGCACAACACTGGCAAGGTTATAGTTAATGCAGGCAATAAAAGAGGCCAAAGACCCACTCTGACACACAATAATGTGTACACATGCACACACATACATGCAACCTACATAATTTAATAACATCTATATATATATGTGTGTGTGTGCGTGTGTGTGTGTGTGTGCGCGTATAAAGTATATATAAAAATACATAAAAAGTACATTTATGAACACACATACACACAGAGACTTGCGCAGAGGCTGTGTAATCAAAGACTCCACCTAAGCCAGGTTAAGCATGTCCTGCATGTTGAACACAAGTGCTACTATAAGGTGTCACTGCAGAGCTTCACAATGGAGCTGTTTTATCAGACTTGTATATCAGAGAGCATTGAGATGTTCTCTAGCACTGCCCAAGAACCTGAACGATTGACAATAAAAAACACACACAGCATTGTATCAGTGCTGACTGATTCAAAAAGCCTATTATTTTGGGGAGGAGAAAATATTTATGGGATTCTGATTGATTCACAAGTTGCCTATTTATAGACCTTATGGGACCTTATGACCAGATGGGTAATATTCCCCCTGACAGAACACTTTTTTACTGCCTTAGAATGTTCACTGTTCTTGATTATCAACAATGTTTTAAATGTAAATGATATGTTGCCCCTAACTTTAATATGTTTAGCCCCACTCATTCCACTCTGTAGGAAAAACTGGGTGTCTGGGTAGTCGTGGTATCTGGGTAGTTGTAGCACACTGTGTTACTGATGTTCTCAGTGTGATCACACTACTTATATGATTTACACTACAAAACTGGAGAATAGTGGAGAAGTGAAAAGTGAATTGGGACAGATCAGGAGTTTGGGGAAAAGACCAGAAATTCATTTTTTAGAAGTGTTATAAAATGGCTCCATCCTCTGCTTGCAGTCGTTCCCTTCCAAACCTTCCCTTCCTCCACCCTTCTCTGATTTTTAACTCTAAGTTACCCAGCCATGCTGCAGTGGGACACCCCTTTCCCTCCCTAGCTGCCCTTCTCTTCTCCATGACAATGATGAATTTGACAGCAGGAAAGTGTTAATGATAGAGGGCAGTGATGGTGGGGGCTACTTTAGCAGCATTTGCATTTCCATTCATCTCTGCAGTATTTATCATTATGAGGTGGCTGCCAGATCTAATTAAAGTGTAAGCTAACAGGGATTCATAGACACCCAGCCACTCTCCTCCAAAGCACAGGCCTATTCCAGCAGGATGTACCAAAACCAATTAACTCAATTCCAAATGAAATCATTTATGGCCTCTTCCTTAAAATTAGCCAATGAGGAGGTTGAGAAAAAGTAAAAAAATAAAATACTGTTTCTTTGGAGTTTTTCCTTTGGCTGGCTTTAGTACTGCCCTGGACGTAGATCTGGGAGATCTGAGAGTAATCCCTTATTATATTAAACAGGTTGTGATGATGAGAAGATGGTACCATTTACATGGTATGTGAGTACTAACCATCAAGACACAAATTTACATGGCAAGTGTACATAAAAAATAAAATAAGTCTTTAGTGTTTTAATCACTCAGTAAACTGTATATAAACTCACTTGACACCCACTTTACCTGTCATTTGTAGAGATTTCTTTATGAATGGTACCCCAGTTGTTTAAAATATAGAAGTATTAGGCATTGTAAATTTTTCAGGCTTATGTTGTGAAAATTAAGTCAGTCATAGAAATAATATAATAATTGTTTAAAAGATAGGTATCTGGCATACATATAGAAATCAGTCTAGCAATTTTTATCCCTGACTAGAAAGGTCATATAATAATCATAGAAATTCATTGGTCAAAACTCTATCTCTGACATTTAATTCTGTCATCATAGAAACACTGTGCATTTGTTTTTTGGACAACAAAAGCTTCTCCCGGGAAAGAGAGCAGGACTGGTTGTGAGAATGTTACAGTGGCATCCTCGATTTATCAACAGCCCAGCAGGTCACTGTGGAGCGTGAAAGGTGTCATCCTTCACCAGGGATGGATGCCCACAGAGGTGTCCATATGTAAAGATTTGCCAGCCAAAACCCCAGGGCTACTGCACACTGGTCAGCTTCACCTCCAGACAGCATGGGGGATAGTCGGGCAGGCAGGCAGCTATGCTACAAGTCCATGCAAGATGGATCTGTCTCCACTAGACTGCTGAAATGAGTTATGTCACATTATCCAAAGACATTAGGTTGAAAAATGAGATCATGGCTGATCTTGGAAATGAGCGATAATGTAAAAGCAAAATATTTTAACAGGCACTTATTGTGATTCACCTTATAAATGTAACGAATAGCAGACAAATTACAAAGAAAAGAGCGCCTGGCAAAATATAAATCGCAAGCGGGAAACGAAAAGTGCCTCGTAATAACCATCATGTCGGCTAAAGCTACAAATTATGACTGGCTGTTATAGCCACTGGTGTCACATAGTCATTAAGGCTAACACGCTGAGGGACAAAAGTCAGCCCCCAAAAAAGAAAGGAAAGAAAAGAAAGAAAGAAAAACAACTTTAAACATCTTGTTTTCTCTTGGCTGCCTTTTGTGATAACAGAACGTAACCTGAAAGTCAGTGCTCTTCTACCATTTGTTCCAGGAAGCACAAACTCTTCACCACCAAAGAGGGACCCTAAATTATTGATTAATGATTAGCAAATGCAATAGAAATGTTAGTCTCAATGTTGCGCAAGATAGTGTGTGGACACGGTGTGTGTTTGGCAAAAGGGACCATGCGGAGTCAGCCATGTGTAGACTAGAAAAGGGGCGACAGAATTTATTATTTATAAGCGAACAAAACAGCTAGTGTGGGATGTGGAGAACAGTAGGTGATTTCAGGCCTGTATTGATTACTGGTAACAGCAGGGCTTGAGTGTACAGTGACAGACAAACACAAGCTGACAGCATACTGACTGGCTGTCATAGGTCGTCCTATAGTTGTGGATACAGAGGCAAGGTGACTATTGTCCACTGCCATTGACTCAAAACTGAGTTATTTAGCAGGAGGGATCTCATTTACTAATGATGAAAGTGTCATAGGTAGCAGAGAATATTGAGCACGTTTAAATGGCTTAAAACTTGGAACACTGCATAACATGGAACAAGGCTTGTCATGTTTTCTTAATAATTTAGCAAATTAATCTGACACTGTAAAAAATTCATAGATATAGCTATAAATCTGTCATTTGTGAATTTACTATATTAATAGATATTAAAGGAGTAGTACACCCAAAAATGGCAACTCTGTCATTATTTTCTTTCCCCTTATATTATTTGAAACTTTAAAACCATGTGACACCACAGGAGAATTTTGGAGGAATCTTCCTGCAGCTCTTTTTCATACCTCATCATCATTTAACATACCTCCTCTTAAAGCCATATAAAAGCTTTGTGTGAAAATTCTTTTGATTAAAAAAAATCCTCTGCCATATGATCATCTCAACGACCTTTATGGTAGAATTACAAGCCATAGAATCATTATCTCCTTCCTCTGTGTGTGTGTGTGTGTGTGTGTATTTATATATAAAGATGCCATTAGCCTATTTAGGTGATTTATTGGCCTGTAATAACACTTGATCACCGCTTTGGAGTCAAACTGAATTATGGGTAAGAGGATAGGGTTGACATATGTTTCAATATCTGTAAATTATACATTATTCTCCAGCAAGTATCAAATTTAATTAAATATAAATATCCATTAACCCTAATGGTTTGTCCAATCAGGGAGGAGGGGCAGGGGCAGCTGTGGGACTGGACTCAACAAGTTTATGTGGTGGCGAATGTGACACAGACTGCTGTTTCTGAGATTTCATCAAAACCCAGACTGTATGGTGTTTATTAATTTATTTCATTTATATAAAAATCATTTATATGCATTTTAATCTGCATGAATACTATTAGAAATAATATTAGAAAATCTAAATTTTCCTTAAAATAGTTGCAATTTAAACAGATAAATGGTGTAACTGACCAGAATGCACAGTATTCATTATTTATACTCATATGAATCCCATGTGTGATGACCTGATAAAATCAGGTCATCACAACCAGATAACTGTCCCTCACATTGATGTGTGTATTTGTTAAAACCCCAGTGATGCATATGTGTAACAAGCATATTGACATACAGTAAGTCCTGCAAATAAAAGGGTAAACATAGGCAAATTAACCAACTAACTTAAATATTATAAAGCTAGGGGAAAAACTATGATTTCCCCTTATGTTATTATTCCCCTAATGTCTGATATGACATTAATACCAGAACAAATCCTTATTTGCAGGAAATGTAATACAGTTAGAAAAAGCTTTCTTTTTTTAATTTTAAGAACTATATTCTTCCCTGAGAAGTCTGGCCTTATGTTGTTTATGCTGTATTTATTAGGACAGTAGAATAAGCCTTACACTTTCCCTAAACATGATTAATAAAACATTATTGTAGACAACATTTACAGTAGGTCCTATTGCTATTAATTAAAAAAAATGTTTTGCCTTTACATTCTAAGCAATATAAGAGAATTAAAACTGGTATGATTATTCCATCATGAGTATGATTTTATTTAAATGTATTCATTTGTTTAATTATTTATAGGCAAAGGCACAAAAATGATCTTATTGTATGCTCAAAATTTTGTTTGTTTGATTTCATTGTTTTGCCTTAAACAACAAAATCTGTCACAACCGCAATAAGATCAGCTTTACAGAAAACGTCTTGGTTACGTGTTAACCCTAGTTCCCTGAAAGAACGGAGACGTTACATCAACGAATTGACGTATGGGGTCTCGCTTGAGAGTCCTATCACCTTTGAAATAGAAAAAATGCACCAATGAACATTGGCCGGAGAGGAAAGAGCTTATAAGCATTGGGCAAAGGAGTTGCAGGCCAAGTCAAACCTACCCGGAAGCAGGTATATAAAGCTAGCCACAGCTCGCTTTCATTCAGGTTTGTGCTGAGGAGCCAAGATGTGTCCCGGTCAATCAGCGGTAAATCAGGCTTGCGGCAAGGGGATGTAACATCTCTGTTCCCTCCTTCTAAAATATGTAACCAAGATGTTCCCTTTCTGTCAGTCACATTTGACGTTACGTCAACGAACTAACGTATGGGGTACCCGGTGGAGAAGGCTGCAAACTGACCCACGTTAAGGGCTAGGAATGCAAGTATGGGCAGGCTAGACGTGCCTCTGTATGACAGAGTCGTAAATGTCCACTAGAGGGGTGCCGTATGCCAATGCCCAGGAGGAGGCAACACTCCTAGTCGAGTGAGCACACCTTGGAAGTACACCAAGTGATGGCAGCCACTATCCAGTGGGCCAACCTCTATCGGAGCCTTTCCCTTCTGCCGAGCTCCGAGCAGACAGAGCTGATCGGAGCTTCTGAAGCTCAGAGTATGGTCCATATAAATGCACAGGGCGTGAACGGGACTCAAGGGGCTGGGTCTGCCTCCTCCATGGGCAGCGCTTGCAGGTTCACCACCTGCCCTAAAGACATGGTGGGAACCTTGGGCACGTAGCCAGGCCTGGGTCTCAAGATAACGTGAGAGTAGGCAGGCCTGAACTCTAGGCACAAGTCACTGACAATGCCTGCAGGTCCCCAACCCTCTTGATAGAAGCGAGTGCGGATCGACCTTAGATCAATTGTTTCAGTGGGACCACTGTCTTGGCTCTGAACATGTTCTGGCATCGCAGCAGTGACCATGCGTGCTCGTTGGAGAGGCATGCCACCATAGTGACCGAGTCCAGCTCCATACTGAGAAAAGAGATGCCCTGTGTTGGGGAGAGCTTGCTTTTTTTTCCAGTTGACCTGAAGCCCCAGGTGGCTGAGGTGCTGGAGCACCAGGTCCATAGCACGGAGGAGCCAGTCATTGAGATTCAAGACATGCAGGTCCAAGATTGGCCGCAGCCCAGATCCTTTTTGAAGTACGGGCTGTAAAAACCCAAAGTTCATCTCGGCTGGAGGGACAGGCTCTATTGCGTCCTTTGCCAAGAGGGCCGCAATCTATGCCTCACCTGCCTTGGTGAAGGATGAGCTCGGGAGTGAGGAAGCAACGCGTCTCTCACTGTCGGGCAGCATCAGAATAGGAGGAACTTCTCTTTTATTAAGAACGGGGGTACCCCGCAATGGCCTGACGGCGGAACACCAAAGATTCTCCACCCAGCTCCACCCAGTGACTCGGCCTGTTGACTCCTTTGACCAATGTTCATTGGCTCGTTTTTTCTATTTCAAAGGTGATAGGGCTCTCAAGCAGGACCCCATATGTCAGTTTGTTGACGTAACGTCGAACGTGACTGACTAAAAGGGAATTAGTGCAGAGACTTGTGAAGTTAACTATGCACATATTCTGCATTCAGATCCTCAGTGGGCCAATCTGGGCATAATTTATTGACTGTAGATGAAGTCAATAGATCCTGAAGCATCCTTACACCCAGACAGCAGTGATTACAATGTGTTGAGTGCACAGCCCAAACGCTCTCCTAGTCCATACGTATAGCTCACGTCTATAATAAATGTTATCTTTTCAAGAGAGAGGTAAACTGTCAAGCTGATTAAAGATGCAGATGAACATCTGAGTAGCTGGCCAAATACACTAAGATTTGCAAAAATACAGTCAAGAAAACGAATCGAGAAAACAGAGAAAACAAACTAAGCCTGTTTTTGAATGTAGTTTACTTGTGCTTCTGCATCACTGCTCGTGGATTTCAATACAGTGAGTTCAATTACTGACATAACAACACAATCGTCTTGCTGAATTTAATATTGGCAATTTTTATAGGAATCACATGTCCTGGCATTAATAGCATTATTAATATTTATGACATTGTACACATGAATTTTATATTCACAATTTCTAGTAATGCAAAACAAACAATAATATTGTTAGATGATAATACTACTTGGATCCACAAGTCAAACGCCTCATAGTATAATTAGCATAGTTACAAGGTAGCGTTTTATTTTAAATTTCTAATCTTAATGGGCATACTATGTACTTACTATAGGAATTGCAATAACTGTGTAATAATTAGGTAATAGCCCTTAACCTAATCCTAAACCTAACCTTAACCTATAGTTACCTTATATTACTTAGTACTTTATAAGTAATTACACTGTAAATGCACTGTAAGTGCACATACTGTAAATGCACTGTAAGTGCACATACTGTAAACTAAAGCACAACCAGATATATGTAATAAAAAGATGCAGCGACCAATAGGTATACATTTTATAAACAGAATCAGTGTTATTAATAAACTTGATAATATACAATAATAAAGCATTACTTATACATTAAATACACACTATTTAACGTACAATCAAATGCAAATACATTTATTTCTTTTTAAAAGCATGTCCATGTAAACGTTAAAGAATATTAAATGTATGATGTATATTAAATGAATATTAAATAAACAGATGTATGCATGTGTTTTGGACATGTTGAGCGTTGGTCCTCATGTGACAGGGTATGAGAGTATGAGATGTGGAATGTTTCAATCCTATTCCTTCAGTGTCTTTCCAAAATGTAATTCCACCATTCTTTGTACAGTTATTACTTTCAATTGCACCATTAGGGTTTACAACCATGGTTTCCACATGAGTGACCAATCCTCTTTTGTCCTTCTAAATGTTATAATTAGCTAGACAAGTATGCGGCTTTCTCGCCTGCTCTGATATCTTGTCCACTATCTCTGAACGGGTGTTTAAAACAGGCGCACATGTTTGTAACAAATATGTTTGCTTTGCTGGGCCGATCCAATGGCACTACAAACATGACGCGGGTTAACATAAGACCTTGTGGAACTTAATGCTTGCTGTGGGTGACTTCCTGTCCTCTCTGCTTGCATTTCAGAAGTTAAAAAGACCAAATTATATCACCTTTCCTGGTTAACTGCCCTTCCAGCAACCTTGTCTAACCCCATGCTGATGCAGAGCCAACCAGACACAGCTAACCAGCCAATTAAGACTGTAAAGCACAAGTAGAGTGACTTAGCAGTTCCAGTTACCATAACAGAAGAAACCTGTCTACTTAGTGTGTGTAACATTACTACTGAATTTAGCATTACCATCACCAAACAGAATTCCTGAAAAATGGTTGTGTCCAAAATAGCCCCCATACCTTCATTCACTATTCCCTACATTACTTAAAGGCAGGGTAGGCAATATTTTACAGAAACATATTTGTTATGCTGCTTGAAAGTCTCCTCACATCCTAATAGCAATTGCTAAGTAAAGCAGGCTAAATATATTTATATATTTAAATTGGTCTTCTGTGAAAGACACAAGAGCATATAATGTTTGTCGAAACATTGCATGGGGTTCAAATGCAGTTGATCTCAAAACACACAAGGTTCAATAAGCTTTTGAGATCACCTTTGGCTCCAGATTTAACCTTTTGAATGAGTGGAGGTTTTTGACTGTTATGAGCTCTGTAGCAAACCCCTTAAGAATGTTACATCAGTTTAAATATAGTCAAATGCCATTGTGTCCACACTTCATGCAATACATTCATTAGAAGTTAATACCACAGAAACATGCATAATTCATATCTGCTGCTTCTCTCGAAGATGTGCGGTGAAATAAAGTGTACCATATCTGTTAGCATTCTAGCTCTTTGTTCCTGTGTGAGTTAGGATTGACAGGAGCCTCTGTAAAGTTAACCTGGGACACATGTGGCTCTGTCAAGCAGCTGTCCAAATCAATTTTGCGTCTGTAGTGTAACACACATGCCCAGGACACACTCTGTTCCAGACAATGAGTCTCAACCACATCCCAGGAGCTTGCAGGGTGGAGTTTTTGCTCTTGACTGCTCCATAGCCAGACACAGATGCACACATATAGTCACAAGCATCTGCCAAGACATACTTTGATTTTACTTTTGCTCTGATGACATCTGAAGGCATTTTCCAAGTTATTCATAAGAAATGTACCAGAATTCCAGCTAACAGTTTTAGGTTGTCTCCTAACAATGTCTCCATTTCTATTACCAAATAGCAATAATGTTACAAATGTTGTTTTAAAGTTCTGGAAACGTTCAAGGCTTTCATTTTTTTAGAGGTTGTATATACTTTATTGCTTGGTTATAAGAATGTTATTCAAACATTTTTTAATTCTGTTACATATTTAAAATGTTTCACTAACTACTTAAGAATAATGTTTTTGTTAAATTGATGTATTAGGTGTAACATAAACATTTTCTATTAACATTACTGCAAGAATATTTTTGATAACTTTGTTTTTGATAACATTTAGAGAATGTTAGGGATTATTATGCATGTAAAACTGAAATTTGAAGATGAAAGCTTGCTCTACTCATCTACACCCAACATTTAAAAGGCATGTTTTAGATTAGTACCTTATTTAAATTAAACCAAAAATGTGCTAAAAGCTGTGTGTGTGTGTGTGTGTGAAGATTGATGCTTCAGAATGAACACACCTGGTTTATGTAGATTTAAATTTTACTAAGCTTTCACAAAAAATGATCAACAAAGCACATCCACAGTGACAAATATACAGTGAGGCCAAATACCAATGATATTGAGGCCAATATTAATGATCTAGCATGACCCAGACTTACCACCAGAATGGCACATTTTGGGTCTTTGTGGAACTGGATATGCATATAAAACCCATGTAGTGTTAAAAATAGAACTAATCAAATAACAATCAAAACAGCTGTTATTAATTGATTTTATTACTTGTGTATACTTAAGCAATATTTACATTCATATAGTCGTTTTAACATATGTATTATATATCAACATTCCTTAAAACAGCACAAAACTAAACCAAAAGGCAGAATCATATCAAATCCAGCAAGGTTTTGGGATTTGCAGGATCACATGGCCAGTTGCTTGTCCATTGAGCATTCCATGAGGACATGCCAAAACTCCCTCTCTCTAGATGCTGACAAGGAAATCCAGAGGTGACAGGAGCCTAGTGGCTCAGGGACTTCTTATTGTTTTCCATTGCAAACATGTGCAAACAGAAGCTCATCCTTTTACGCTTAGCCCTGCTGCATTCTGACATCACTGGTCTCCAATCTGGTATCCAAGCGTCTCTGGTGGCAGGACACAGTTACCTGTCTGATCATGTGTGGTAAATGGTGAGCTTCTTTATCTGAGTTCTGCTTACAGAGTCAAAAGCGCTTTAAGGTTTTCTTGCCCAGGCTTGAGATGGTTGCTTTGTGGAAGGTACATGTCATGATCCAAATGCGCCTTGTGAAGTTGCAAAAAAAGCAGTTCTTTTGGGATTATTCAGTAAATTATCAATTAACTGTATTAAATAAATACTGAAAAGAATTTAATATGAGATGCTGGTAAATGAAGCATTGAGTGCTACAGGGTTCCCACCGGATGGGCCCAGAGTGGTTCAGGTGATGTTAAGCTCTAATGATTGATCATCAAAGCCCTAACACTAGATGCAAATACAAAGTTTCTGAAATGAAAAAAAGCAAATAAGAAATCGATGACACCTCGAAGTTGGTAGCCCATATGTTAAATATTTTAGATTTAACAGCCAGCACCGTGCAAGCACAAACAAACTAGATGAAAAGCGCCACACATCTGCGTGATGTCACTGCTCTGTCAGAGATTTTGTAATGTTTTAGAATGGGATTAAATTATGATAGTCAAATCAAGCACAAATGAATGAACTGGTTAGGAATAATTTAGACCTTGTGGAGCGGAAAGTAACATAAATGTTCCTGTAAAGTTTTTGTTTGTTATATATAAGTAGGGATTATATTTACAGGGTTACTTTTTATTGGCACAAACCTTTGCAAATGAAACACAAACAAACAGAAATGATTTGAACATGGCCAAAAAATCTGCAACACCAAACCAGCAAAAATTAACATGAATGGTACAGTTTTGGTGATTATTTAATTATGTGGTGTGTCAACTTCTCAAAGGTATCAATGTCACTCAAATATCTGCATTGTATCACTGCATGAAAACAAACACTGAACTAAATATTAGCATTACTACTTTGTATATTAATAAATAGTCTATGTTCTCAATGACACACATGCTCAAGTTACAAGCAAATATCAACTTTACTATGCTTTTAAATGACTACATACAAAATCCAGAGCACTAACATGTTGTAACAGTAGGGTAAAATAAAACTGGTACTCAGATATCTTCTACACAAACAACCAGATAAAAAGTAATTGTAACACATTCGAATAAACTAGTATGTTTACATTGCTTTGTTTTAAAGAATTTAGAACCCTTGTTTTGCCTTGTTTCGCCCAGTAGCATGTCCCCAGAAAATGAAATCTGTGCCACTAAATTAATTCATAAAAAAAAACACTAAATATTGTTTTGAAAGACTTTATGCTCATTTTGTTTCAACAAACAATAAGTTGAAATCAGTGGTGTCATGATGTTTTCACAATAGTGTCAGGAAGTCGGTTTGATCAACCGGGTTTGTATTGTTTCTGTGTCACCCCTCCCCTCTCATTATCACTCCCAGCTGTGTCTTATCAGTCATCATATCAGTCACCCTTTATATTCTCCCTCTTGTGTGTTCAGTCTTTGTCAGACCATCGTGTCTTTGTACCGTTACCTGACCAGAGTAAGCTTTACTTAAGCTTGATTTAAGTTAGCTTAGCTTAGAGCAGCTCAGCTTAGCTCTTGTTTCATAGTTAGTCTTAGTCACGGTCTAGTCGCGTCAGGTATTCAGGTATTTTCCATGTTCTTTGCTTACCTGACGCTTAGTTTAGTTTATGTTTGTCCCGTTTGTCTCAAGCTCCAGCTTGTGTTGTTTTTTCTCTTGTGTTGTGTTTCTCCCCAGATCCCCGTTCTGGTTTTCCCCTTCGTTGTCTTCTGTCCTGGAGTCTGTCGCTGCCTGCCTGCCAGCACTCTCCTTCCTGCTACGAGGTGGTGGTCTCCGTGTCGTGGTCGTACCAGTCTCTCCCGCTCTGCCACGTCTCCCCCCCAGGTCCCGCCATCTATCATTGTCTGTGCATCTCCATCTCTGACTCAGTCTCACCTGCTACCCATATACATCCGTGGGGATCCTGCTGTTGGAATTGCTACTCACCTGCAATCCATCTACATCCGTGGTGGACCTGCTGTTGGGATTACTACTCACCTGTTACTCAACTGCAGTCCAGCTACATCCGTGGTGGTCCTGCTGTTTGGAACTACTACTCACCTCACTGCCGTGAGTGTTGAACATCTACATCTGTGGTGGTTCTGCTGCTGGTTGTGCGACTCACCTGTTGCTCATCTACATCTGTGGTGGATCGGCTGCTGGTTCTACGACTCGCCTGTTCTTCCTTCTGCATCTGTGGTGGTTCTGCTGCTAACTCTGAAACTCATTTGTTACTCATATGCATCAGTGAGTGATTCTACATGTCAGTAGTCAGCATCTCTGCGGAGATTCCGCTTCTCGTCTGCTATCACCTACGCGGTGGTGGATCTGTTGCTGTTTGTTACTCTCCGCTGACGTCTCTCTGCTGTGAGCATTGATCTCTGTACTGGCTGATCTCTGTACGTGTTGGATTACCATTTACTTATCTGAAATGTTTAACTCATCTGAAAACGGCAGCTTTTATCATCTTCCAGAACTGCTGTTGTTTCTGAAACCTGACAAATAGACAGTCAGCAATTTACATCATACCAAATACTGCTGTGTCTAACCTTAGCATAACATCTGAATAGAAATTAATATTGCAGTTATGACTGGATCTTGTGGATTAAAAATTAACACCATGTCCATGAGACGGATGTGATAAATCTTATTGGATGAGGAATTTTAATGGATATCTTTTTCAAACCTGTAAACCGACAAGCCCAATTGGAAAATAATTATGCCTGACAAAGCTGAAGCCAGTACAATAGAAATTCTAACACGGCACATAATTAATTCAACCCAGTGAGATGGAGAAATGATTTAAAATTGTGAAGTGGTGATAACTTCACATTGTACACATTGTATTAATCTATTACTAATTAAAAAAAGTCATATTCCATGGAGATTTAGCATGGGATTAAAAAAGGTTGGGTTTAAAACAACTCATCCCTGCAGAAGCCACTTTTAAACCTGTAACACTGTTAAGAGCTAATTAAGACATTACAACAATACATTAAGCATAAACCCTATGCTTTTGTATTTTTGTGTCAATCTCACAAATCAATGTCATATTTAAGACTCTGGCGTACAATAGCAACATATTGCTAACAAAGGACTTTTCTGTCACAATTTCATGCTAATTGTAAACTGTTGGTTTAATCCTGTCTTAAGAGACTAAACAAAACATAAAGTTAAGAACAGCAGACATCCATCAGTAAAGAACTTATTTTTACAGTTGGCATGGTGGCCCTATAAACCCTGCGGCCACCTAACTGAAGGGATTTGTCTGCTTCAAGGCCTCAGGGTTGGCCTCAAGGAGGTCTGACTCTACTGTGTACTTAAGATAATGCACTTGTTTCAGGAAGACGCTCCTTAAAACGCTCCAAAACGCATAGTTCTCTAGTGCATTCATGTTCAACAGTTCATTATATTCATGCCAAAACAGTTCATGTTACGCTGTTATTCAAATGTTAAAAACACTGCTGGAAAAGCAGAACAGGATGCTTTTTTTGAAACTTTTCTTGGCTGCTTATGATGAAAGTCATGATGTTGACGAAACAGTTTTTGTTAGACTCACACAAGCAGCTATTAGCAATCTGAGAGCAGCTTTACCAGCATGGGGCTTAGTGTCTTAGTGTCTTAGATCATTCACCACAAATGAATTACAGAAATAATGAATCCTGCATGTCAATTAACAAACGAAAAGAAAGAAAACAAACATTTGCATAGTTAAAATGGCATGGAATATTTGTGGGCCCTCCTCAATGTTTTTCTGTTACCCAGATCAGATTTGGAAACAGTGGTGCAGGCCCCCCAGGAGAAACATCTCCTTTTCCCTCACTGTTTGAAATAATGAGTAATACACAGAGTCTTTGTTTACTACACATTCCAGGATGTTTGGAATGTGATATTTGCTTCTTTCTAACATCAAACACAGTGGGTCAAAAGCGCTGATTACAGAAGAATCCACAGGTACATGAGTAGGCAAAGTTAGTTCATTAAGAGCAAGTCATATATAAACAGAGTAAAATACACACGTGAACCTCAAGCCATAAAACCATAAAACACCAGCATAATGGTGTTTTATGTTAATAATATGTAAATGCTGGAGCCAATAGCTTCGACATATAGTCAGAATGACAGTGTTACCGTTGGAGGGAGGAAGCCCAGTGACAAAGTCAAGGGCGATATGGGACAAGGGCGAGAGGGAATCGGGAGAGGCTGGAGCAGACCAACGGGCGGAGAATTAGAGGTCTTGTTCTGGGCACAGACAGAGCAAGCCAACACAAACTGCCTGACGTCGGGCCTCACAGAAGGCCACCAAAATCGCTGGCGGATGGCTGCCAGTGATCTCCGGATTCCTGGATGGCAAGTAAGCCAAAGAGGAATGATCCCACTGAAGGACTTTAGGTCGCAGCACAACCGGCACAAACAGCTGGCCTTCCGGGCACCCCTCTGGAATTTCACCCTCTTGAATGGCCAGCCTCACCCTCTGCTTGATCCCCCAGGAGAGAGACCCTACCACCACCCCCTTCTTAAGGATGGCTTCGGCCGGAGCCTTCTCCCTATAGGACTCGAATGCGTGAGAGAGGGCATCGGGCTTAGTGTTCTTAGACCCTGGCCGATACGAGAGGGTGAAATCAAAAAAAACAAAAAAGAGTGCCCATCAGGCCTAGTGTGAGCTCAGCCTCTTGGCTGAACAGATGTATTCCAGGTTTTTATGATCCGTCCAGACTAACAAGGACTGCGCCCTCCAACCAATGACGCCACTCCTCCAGCGCCAACTTGACCGCCAAGAGCTCAGGGAAAACAAGCAACGTAGCCCAGAACTTACTGAAGACCAGCCGCAGATTGTGGTACTCCACCGGAACCCCGGAAAGATCTGCTGCCTCCTCCTGCGAGAGGTGGCAGCACCCAGGCATGAAAATAGACAGGACAAGTTTCAGGCCAAGATAGACCGTCTCGACCAATCAACGTGAGGATTGTGTCGGAGCAGCCACGGGTATCCCAGAATTATGGGTATCCCAGAATTATGGAATTTCCCCCTGCCCTGGAGTCCAGCAGCACCTGCGCCGGAGAGGAAACCCCCTGAAAAAGAACACAACACTCAAACAAACAAAGAGAAGACTGGGTAGAGACTGTCATCGCCAGGCCCATCAGTGCTCTCCGCATCACTGATGGACCTTGTCTTTTGCTGGACAGACCCTGGCAATGTGGCCCAGTCTCCCGCAGTAGAGGCAGAGTCCATGAGCCACACGGTGCTGTCTTTGTTGAGGAGTGAGTTTTATTCGCCCAAGCTGCATGGGCTCAGGGTCGCTGGCAGAGGGCTGGCCGCGGCTCCCTCCGTGGAGCGCGAGCTGCTCGACACTGTTGCCGGAGAGAGAGACGAGTCTCAACATCGAGAGCCAGCTTGATGGTCTTCTTGAGGTCCTGTGACGGCTCGCGGATGGCAATCTCGTCCTGGATGTCTGCCTTCAACCTATCCAGTAACCGGAAACGAAGGGCTTGGTCGTTCCATCTACAGGAGGCCGCGGGAGTCTCAAACTCGATAGCGAAATCGGTGACGGAGTGACCCTCCTGTGACAGTTTCACCAGCCGGGACGCTGACTCGTCACCCCAGACCGATCGGTCGAACAGCTCAGTCATCTTCTGCCTAAAGTCCTCGTAGTTGTCGACACACAATGATCCTGCTTGCCAGACCACTGTCCCCCACTCGCAGGCCCTCCCAGTGAGGAGCATGATGACATAGGTGATCATCCGAGAACTGACGAGGCTGCAGGGCAAACACCAGAGAGCACTGGGACAGGAATGCCCGGCACGAGTTTGGGTCTCCGTCATAAGAGGGAGGGCTGTTGACACATAGCTCCTGTCCGAACCCGGCCGAAGCACGAGTGGAAGAACCGACAGGCCTGCCGCAATGTCCCGCTGCAGCTCCTGAACAGAAACTTAGAGATCTGCCACACTCGCAGAAATCCTCTCCATCTCTGCCGAGTTGGCTTCAAGCTGCGTGACATGTTGGCCCAGTAACACTCCCTGCTGCGCCAAGGCTGCTCGCAACGATTCTGCGTTTGCTGGATCCATGGTGGTCAGACTGTAGTGTCAGGGTTCTGTCAGAAGAAACACAAAATATCCAAATGCAAGCAAACAGATTCCTTTAATAGAAATTGCTCAAAGACAAAAGTCAATGTCACACAGGAATAACACAGATCCGATTTAGGTGAACCACTCCGGCAACATGAAGACAGCCCAGAGGCAGACAGGGGAAGATGGTGGCGGGACCCCGGGAGGGTGACGGGCAGGGCAGGAGAAGTGTCTGGCGGACTGGATGGGTGAGGGCGAGGGCGAGGGCGAGACAGACGCGGACAACAGAGCACGTGGCAAGCTGTCAAGCAACCGCGTGCTCCGACACAAAACAATACAATACAAACCTGGGCCGATCAGACCGAAGTCCTGACTGTAGGACCATGACCATTTTCAACTACTTTGAAACCTATTTTCACAAGCTTGCATTTTCAGGTCCCCAAAATGTAAATGAACGGTCAAAATTCATAAGTTTTAAGTGTTTAATTTATTCTAGTTTTAGTAGAAAACAATGTGGTGGAAATGCCTCTTAAGAATTGTATTATTAAAAACAAACAGGACGATGTTGTTGGTTTTGCTCCTCAGATGAGATAAAGTCTTCTCAGAGTGTTAAGAGCACAACTCCATGCCAAATCCAATTTACAGCCTGGGGAGGAGAAAGGAGTTACGCACAAAGCTCAGAGAATAAAGATTTCACTCCAGGGGATGGCAGTATCTCCCCCAGCACACCAGGCCTGCTCTCCTTCTCACCGTCCCGCAACAACAAAGTCATCAGATGCCTTCCACTGTGGAAGGAACTAATGGAAAAAGTTGCCGTGGCTTCTTGCCTTTAAAATGTAAGTATAACACATCAAATTGAATTAAATTTGTGCTTTATTTGTATTGCAGATTTTGTTTAAAATGTCTTTGAAAGCCAAACCCAATGCATCCTTTTCATTATCCACGTAGATGTTAAAATCACCAACAATTAAGACTTGATCGGTGGCTAGTACTACTTCTGATAAAAAGTCAGCAAATTTCTTGATAAGGTCTATGTGGTACCCTGGTGGTCTGTAGATAGTAGCCAGTAGAAATGACAAAGTCTGCTTATTTACCCCAGATGAAGCTATATTAAGCACCATTACTTCAAAAGA
>JAZGTI010005516.1:0-25277 GCA_036877585.1 Botia kubotai
CAACAGCATCCGTGATTGCTTTCCACCGGGCCCCATTTTTATCATAGCGGATGCAGTTTGTGAATGTTTCTACAACTGTAGGTTGTTTTTTGGCGAGTGTGCTTGTGCTGCCGCGATCTTTTTCATGTCGTAGGGTGCAACATTTCTCCCACTCGGCAGCATGTTTCTGTTTAAGGTGCTGCAGTAAATCGGTCGTACTGCTACCTTTGCTAGCAACAGACTTCAAACACACTTTGCAGCGGGGTGTTGTTTGTTGTTCGTCTGACACCGCAAAACCGAACCATTGCCAGATTACGGATTACTTTTTTCGGAATGAGTTCTTCCCTGCTCGCTGCCATATTGTTTGTGTATCTTTAATATGGTAAACGCGAGGGGGGAGGGCTGAGCCCATTCTACGGGAGCTCAGAAGGGAGCGTCTGCATATAACGCTAAAGAGAAAACCGATTTTCATTCAAGCAAATCGATGTAAACTACACATTCGAGTTAATCGATAAAATCGATTTATCGCCCAGCCCTACAATATTATGAATCTGATGACTGTAAAGTTAGAAAATATGTTGTATGACATTAAGACCATGAGAGAGATCCATGAATGATAGACTTGATCCCTGTGAGATTCTTTAATATTGCGCCAGGAACTACATTCCATGTAGTTTGTCAGCTGCCGCAAACTGGATGTAAATTTACCAAATGGGAACACGTGCTCATGGATTGAATTTTGTTGATTTATTAGGGGCAATTTTGGAATTTAAAATTTACTTGCTATCCACCCTGGGCCAGTGGGATCTTTTTTGATCCTGAAATAACATTTCTGTCCGCTGGATTGTATTGTTATAGTTTAGGACTGGTGTTGGTGCTTGAGAAACATTCCTACCAACATATTTTTTTGGTTGTTAAGGGTTTATGTTTGGACTGGATGTTTGACATTAGTGTTCCAGGACCAAACAAAGATATGGAAAATAGCCATTTGTGTTAGTAGTCAGAATATATTACCAGCAGGAGTGTAACAGTATTCAAAACCGAACTGAAAAACTGTAATACACCATTACGTTACGTACTGTAGTACTCTCGTGGCGTACTGAACTCCCCCCACCCCCTGCTGCCCCAACCCAACCCTGGCCCAAGTTTGATTAAATAGTAATTAGTACACTTTCACCACATAATAAGGGCTATTTATTTCTAAATATTATACACCAGAGCCTAATTTGTGGGTATTGCTCAAGTTTCATGCTAATAATCCAGGAGTTTCCCAGAAACATTTGAACTTGTGAATAAACCACACAAATCAACAAATCAAATAAAAATTTTTTTTTGAGTCTGTATTTTTAAATTTCATACTTTTGACAAAGCAAGTATAACTAATTGCAAAGTAGTTATGTAATAGTAGTAAATGGCATATTTCTGCAAGTATATTCCAAAAACAACTATAAATATAAATAAACATATGATTGCAGCACACTGTGCTGGGAAACAGGTGTGTATAGTATAATAATGTATTGTATAGTGTTACATGGGCCTATGGCTGGAGTACTGTAGGGTTTGTAAACACTGTTCTTTGTTAAACTGCTTTGAAATAATGTGTTGCAAATTCGTCTACAACGAATCCTACAAGCCATCCCCCCAAATTTCATAAATCCCCCCCATGCCAAACTGTGGCTCCAATGATATATCGTTACACACCTAATTGCCAGCTGTGTTGGTTGGGATTTGTGCTACCAGATGTATTATAATCCTGGCTAAGATAATATTTTAATAAGAATTAACAGAGTGATTTGACTTATGGTACATGACAATATGCTTCATTCCAAGTCCAGCAAATCATACAGCCAGTCATATAATTAAGCCATAATTGTTTCTCGTTGCTACACCATGCAGAGCGTGAGAGAAACGGTGGTCTGTCTCTATACCTGAATACACCCCAGTTGTAGAGCGCTGTTGAAATTTCAACACACTCTCTCTAAGTAACCGGTTACAAAAGCAACTGCTGAGTCCAGCCTTTTGTTTTTGTTCTTCTGACAAAGTGCACAAGCCAACCTCCCACAGAGATACAGCACTGGGGTCATGTCTGCACTACTAAAATCTATCAACTAGTGCAGAAACTACTGACAGACCTGGCTAGAAGTTGCTTGGAAACTACGCCAAGGCATGAGCTGAGAGATTGTGGTATTTAGTGTAGCTTTTAGTGTTTACATCTTATTCCTGCTGTGGTGCTTATCTGGTAGGGCTGTCCCCGACTAAGGATTTTCATAGTCAACTGGTAATCATTTATTTATTAAAGTGAAAGTGACATATTTGTCAGGTATGGTAACCCATACCTGAAATGTGACCTTTAAATTTAACTCATCACTGGTGAGTCGTGAACACACACGTGGGGTGCCCAGGGAGCAGTCAGGGGTTAGGTGCCTTGCTCAAGGGCACCAGTGAAGTTGCTACCTGCCAGCACTGGAATCAAAACCAGCAACCCTTTGATTACTAACCCGTAGTGAGTCAAAGGAACAATCAATCTCCCCGTCAGGGAATCGAACCCTGGTCTTGAGAGGCAGAAATACTGTCCACTACAGAAATACAGTCAAATAGTCACATATTAATTATATTAATTTAATTATATATGTACTGGGGAGGGGGGTAATAGATAATAATTTCAGTTTCAGGGATGAGAAAGAATGTAGAACAACGTTAGCAATGTTACATATAGCATTACAGAGAAATACTTAGCCGTAATAATGAGCCTTGAAAATATAAGCTGGTGAAATGACTATGAACATGAGAATGCAAAGCCTTTGCATTGTATAAAAACAAGTAATTAAAAAGATAAAGCAGCAAACACTTCATCAATATAGACGATTATCTAACTCACACCTGAAACACTTAACATGCCATTTAGCGCTTTGTGTTCATGTTCTGGGCTCTTCTGAATTTTAAGACATAGTACGCTTTATTAATAAGGTGTATCGTGAATTTTGTCATGAATTAAGCCACGTTGAGCATTTTAGGACACAAGTTTAATGAAGCTCACCGGCCTTCGAGAAGATATGCGCTGATGCCGTTGATGTGGAAGGGATGCAGTGCAGGTGCATATCAGATCTGGCATGCTTAGCTTAGGGTTTTCAATACCAATGTCCACACTTCCACACTTTGACAAACTTAAATATACCCCTAATGATAGCGCAAATGTATCTAGTCGGAGCGGCTAACATTAAGCTACAGCTCACATTTCAAATAAGTTGAGGCTGATTAATTTTAAGCAAACATTTGTTTGCAAAATTTGCATGTCACCGTTTCAATTACCTTTTTGAAATAAACACTTGATGTCCTTTGATTTCATAATTACCACATATCTGTCCATCACAGATTGCTTGACTTTGCCATCTTTCATTTTTTGCACGACTAATAGACTAATTAAATTTTTGCTTGTTGGTAAAGGAGTTTATTGATGGTGGTAGTGTAACAGCTCGTCTGAGTTTATTTTACTTGAGAGGAAGATTTTGAAGATTCACCAGAATTCTCTTTGCAATCTCTTTTTGCAATCTTAATTAAAAGTTGGCTGTAAGCTAAGCTGTAGGTGTCTGAAGATCACTGATGTGTTCCCTGTAGCTTATTGGTAGAGCATCGCATAGGCAGCGCAAAGTTTATGGGTTCAATTTCCAGGGAACACATGCTAAAAAATGTGTATCTGAATACACTAAGTTGCTTTGGATAAAAGCGTCTGCCAAATGCATAAATGTAAATGATGTGACCTGAGGTAATATCTTCTCTCTCCTGCTCACCGCTGATGGGCGAGCTATGGAAGTTATAAGTACTTCTTGATGTATTGTTGTGGAGGCAGTCAGATGCAAATATCTTCCACAGTCTGGCATCAGAATGTGGAGGATTTTTGTTCCACCTTATTTTGGCAGCTTGGTGCTGCTTTTTTGCATTGAGGAATTTTTGAGGTCTGAAACAGACATTATTGTGTAAAAGTACAATGACCTGTATGTCAAACGATCAAGAAAAATTTGATTCCCCACTTGACCCCTTTAAAGTCAACATATTTATAGCTAGATAAATAGTTTATCCGGTTAAATGACACAGAGAGTTCTATTGCAAATGCCAGTGCACTGCAAGAACATTAACTATGTTTGGCAGGATTGTACGCTCTTGTCTGCATTGACATACTAGGATATTTCTGGCCTAAGTCAGTACCCTGAATTTGGGGTAGAACCTTACAAGTGGTTGATTTGGAAGAGTGTATTTGGGCAGCATCTTGGGCCACAGCATACATGGCACATAAATATTGCTTATTAAAACGGTAACTCACAACTGTTTTTAGTAGATTTTGTTGTTAGCATGTTAAGCTAATAATGAAATATTCATTTAGGCATAGAAATACATAGCACACACAAGTTTAGCTTAAGTAATCTGTTTTAAATGTAATGGAACTATTTTGAATTATACTTTGTACTATAAACAAATTTGGAACAACCTTTACATGTGGAATGCCGTTGTAAATCTTACACTTTAACATTTTTATATTTTAAATTTGTAAATTACATTTGAATGCCTGTGTATTTTAGCCGTTTAGAAAATTTTGGGGTAGGGCTAAAGGTTCAAAACAAAGGGTTGGGATTAGTTTATTTATTAGTAGATGGGCCATAGTGGTATTCAGTCACTAGTGGCAAAAGAGTACATTTTATCAGAAAATTTTAGGCATGAATAGATTAAACAGTATGACTCCAGGGCCAGGCTGTGAAAAGCCGATGCTTGAATCACCCCTCAGGAATTGTCTGGTATTTTTGGCATTCAAGACATGGGAGTATTGTTGTGTTTTTTTTTCTTAATCAAGCTTCTATAAATAGAGCAGGTTCCTGGACACACCCAGAGATTTCTGGACTACTGGGTCTCTGCATTAAAACATGCTGGCAAGAATAAAGAACGTTTTTGGGTACTCTGATTTCTAAAACAAGTATTGTTTTAAACTGTAGTTTGACAATCTACACTTCAAGTAGTTACAGGTAAATAGTTTGCTACACTACAAGTTACTGTCAAAAAGTAGCCAGTAACATTGAAACTATTTTATTTTACATGACATTTTAAAAAATATTTTACAGTATTTTACGAATAACTGAATAATTGTTAATGATGAATGTTATAAAGATATGGATCACCACTGTATCGCAAACAATAAGATATTGCCCATCCATATTTCAGACCTCCATTGTTAGATTAAAGTGAAAGAGGATTACAGTGTGGCATTGTCTAACTGTGGGTTAATATAAGTTTTTGTGGTTGACTTAGAGTAGTCTCAGGGCTAACATACTGAGCTACTATATTGATAATGTGTTACAGGTTGTCTTATGAGAAAGATAGAGAAACATGGAGCAAGTCTCGACTTATGTCAGACATCTCTCATGTATATGTGCCTGATGTTGTGGAAAGCCTCTGAAGTGTAAATGATGTTTTTTGAGCCCCTGGAGCAGTTTTCCACTCACTCTTACAATGATTAAAGTGAGAAATGTGTGAGTAAAGCTGGTCCGTGAGCAGTTTAGAAATGCACTTGTATGGAGGCTGTCTCATGTCATGACATGAGACTGTACTGTGCTATGTAGCCGATAGCAATGGGTTTGGATATGAGCAACTCTGTTCAGCTGCTGGTGAATCAGCTGTTTTTCTTGGCTTGTGTTCTTTGACCTCTAACCTGCCATTGCCCTTGCAGTGTTTTTCGAATTGTCAGTTGGTCTCGTCTCAAAGGTGATGTGTGTCGCTTTTTTTTTAATGGCTAATAGTTAAAACTATTAGCCATTAGCCATAGGGTGAATCTCCCAGAAAGTGCAAGCAATTTTTACTCTGTCGTGCTACCATTGCTGTAATTGCATTGGCTATAACATTGATCTCAGCTACTCAGCTATTTGTTTAGTCAAGGGTAGAAGTGGAATGTTCAGGAAACCTGACTGTAAATAGTCTTTTTTTGTGTTTTAGTTTGATGCAGTACTAAAACTGGTGCAGAAAGTGTACACTTAATATTTCATCCACACAGAAACTACTTACTGTCCAGATTAGGATTACCTGTGGTGTGCAGCTACTTTAATAATTTAATTTTTGTTTTTTTAAATAATTGACTATTCATCCAGAAAGATATTTGACTAGTTGGCTTTTCAGTGTTTATGTCTTTGTCCTGTGTCAGCAGTCTTTACTGTTTTGGGCACGTCCAAACCTGCATTGGTGGCTAACAATGTGTCTACAATGTGACCGAGCAATACTACATGACAAAACTACATTGTTCTCATTCTGCTTGTTTGAACCTTAAGAATTTTAAAGTGTACCATTTCACACTTATGTCTGTCTAGAACCAAGATAACTGGATTTACAAACAGTCAGCATTATGTAAATTAGGCCTTCTCTTGCCCATTCTGAGTTTTTTTTAAATCAATCGTCTGAGCTGGTTCAGTGCATCACTGCAGCTTTCTACCTAAACGCCACTTAGACAAACCAGCTGTTGAACGTAACGTCTGAATAACTAATTTTATAAAAAATAAGCAATTAGTTCTTCCACAGACATATTTTTTAGAAGCCTAGGAACAAAAGCCAGTGACTGTATTAAAACAAACCCATCTCCTCTTCAAATTTTCAAAAAGTTCATGCTTTTTTGTGTCCAGTATAGTGTTGCATGACATATCAACGCTATAAAAGTATCGCAAATTGTACTATTTCACATTTAATTTGTACTTAAGACAGGGTTTTAATAAGAGGTGTATAATTTCTTTTGCATCACAACAGGGCAGTGTGTGTGCATGCGTGCGTGCATGCATGCGTGCGTGCATGCAGTACTCCTTGCAGTTGCACTGAGCATGTACATTTTTTTTCTCCTCATACGCGCTGAAACTTTAATGGTGATGAAACGAGCCATGGTGGCAAATACATGCGTTTGTGTGTCATATGCCTTGATGAAGTCAAATGTCTTTACTAAAAGGTTTGCCCACCTTAAGGTGTATACTTAGATTAACATAGGTAAATAATTTAATTTTTGCGGTGTTGCTCATATAGCTTTGCTATGTTCCCACTAATTAGGTTTTGTTTCATTCTTGTTTAAAGCTCTCTATTTGTCATTAAGATGCTCAAGATGGCTTTAGCCTCGGCACATTTTTCCTACATGCACAGAACTTGTAGTCTTTCATCACTTTGACTAAGTGACAGTAAATCAGTCTATGTGCAATCAGCACTTTGTATGGTGCAAGCTGTGATTATCTAAGCATTAACTGCAATCTGAGATGAGTTTGGCATGAACAATTACCTAGAGCTTCTGTGTGTGTTTGCCTGCATGCCAACCATGTGTTTCTGAAATGTCTGAAATGTTTGAAATACTGTAAGATTGCTGTCTCTTCACTGTTGTCAGGATGCAGTTTATAATAGGGGTTTTCGCACCGCAGGAACTTTCATAGTTCCAAGAACTTTTGGCGAAAGTTCCCGCTTTTTGGCATGTTCGCACCGCATGAACTGGAAACTAGTAGTTCTCAGTAAGTACATACTGCAGTACTGTGGTAAAACTGAATGCAGAAATGTAAATGAAGTATTTAATCCATTAAAGAGAGAAGACTGAATAGAGCAGTTTAAATATTATATAATGGAAGACGTTTGTATGTAATTGCTTTCATACAGTATTCAGACTTAAGGAGTGTGTTTTCACTTTTTGTAATGCTCAGATGTTTTCTTCATACCAAGACAGTTGACCGCAGCCTGAAGGTTGGTAATGGTTTTTGTTTGCTGTGTTGGCAGGACTGTGTTTCTTTGACCCACTGTGCAAGGTTCAGGTTTAGGGGTTAAATTTGGACCATGTTCAAAGGGAAGCGCCTAATAAAACAACAGATTTTAAAAAATAATTGTCTTCAGATAAGTTTCCCAAACACTCCTGTCTTAACCCTTGTCAGCCATTTTTTGGGAAAATGGGCAATTCTACCACAACCTGTTGAGCCAGTAGTTGACATCCGGTTACAATAGAATTGTTTCAAATGCACCACAGCATTTACACAAGCTAAATAGTCAGCCTACAAATGGCTTTTTCATAAAACGATCTTCGTAAATATGTCTACAGAGGCCAACATAGAGGATTACTTGTATTTGTTTGCCTTCTGGGTTTAATGTTAGAACGCTGGCTCCTCCATGCGGCCTGGTGCTCTAGGGAATGGAGACTAAAGAAATTGTTGAATGAAGTGGTATTTTTTGCACACAAGAAGTATTCTGCTTCATAAAATTAAGCTTGAAATACTGTGGTCACATAGACGTATTTTAATGATATCTTTCCTACCTTTATGGGCCTTGAAAGTGGTATTTGTGTTGCTGTTAATGCGGTATCAGAAAACTCTCGCATTTCATGAAAAATATCTTAATTTGTGCTCCAAAGATGAACAAAGGTGTAAAACAGCATGAGGGTAATTAATGACAGAATTTTCATTTTTGTGTGAACTTTAAGATTAGTGTCCCTTCAATTTTCAATGCATGTATATTTCTCTACATCTCACGGCCCCTGCCCCCACCAGCTCATCCAAATCATAATAAAATGTGAATAGACAGTATAGCGTGAAGAAATGTGCGTCCACGAGCAAACTCGTCCTGTCGCTCTCATCTGGTTTATTGGAGTAGAAGGACAGATTGCTTTGGAGAGGAGACCCAAACCTTCAAGCATTTTGAGATAGTAAAAAGGGGGGCAATAGGGCAGAAGTTGTGGCCACTGTTACCATGATATTCTTTGAGGAATGTTGTGCTTTGACTTATTCAGAGACCTGTAAACCAACAGAATGCAAAGACCTCCATTGTACTCCAAAAAATATGATTGCCAAAATGCATGGTTTAGACATAAAACCATGATGTAACCTGGTCAGTTTAATTTTCTTAAGAAATTATGTTTTTGCACTGGCATCATTGTTGGGGTATCTGTATGTTGTGAAAAATAATGTTTACCAGTTGCTTCTGTTTTACTTCCTGTTTTGAGATGCAGTGATGACTTGTGTTTGGTTAAGGTCCAGTCTCATGCTAACAAGCTTAAGAGCTTACAGTGGCAAAGGCGTTCAAATCATTTAAAATATGAGAAATCCTCAAGGACTCATTAATCCAGAAGCCGATGTTAGTTGCTAAATGAAGGAAACATGAGGTGCAAAATGTGCTCAGAGCAGCTTTGCGTAATCGTTATTCCCCTTATTACAACAGCGTCATATTACAAATCTACTGCCATTGTGGAGTCATTAAAGAGTCATGAAATACTAAACAATGTTTTCTGAGATAGTAGGAGAAAACTAAGTAAACTAGCTTTTTTGTGCTATTTTCATCTTCCAGGTTTGAAATGCGCATTATGTCAACGTCACAACGGTTGTGCTAGTAAAGTAATAGTACATCAATGACGCGTAGTGCCTCATGTATTAATGGAAATGCGTGTTCTTATCCAGTGAGAAGACATGTCTATTAATTATTCATGACAGCATTAATTTGTTCCTACGACTGACACTTCACACTATAAGATTACGTAGTATTTTAGAGAGGCATTTATGGGTTGGAGGTGTTTGTTTCCATGGTGTAAGGGTGTAAGTACGTTGCATGAGTTTCCCCGCGATGCTGTCAGGGCTAGACTCGGCCGGTGGGTTGGACATCAACTATCGACACATCGAAACTGTTGTATGCAGCAATAATTTTTGTTTGGAAAGCTTTTTGTTATAGTGAAAAATATGAAAATATTTTCACTATAACAGTTTTACTTTTGTTTTAATTAAATATTTATTATGTTAAGTTTAGTTCTTTCTGTAATACCACTGTTGCTTGGAATGTATGATTCGCATAATGACATGAAATAACTATTTATTTAATGTATATAGAGAATATGTCGAATATATATATATAGTATATAATTAATATTTTAGGGGAAAAATAGCATTTGATGTAGTTTGTTGTATTTTAACTTAACCAGCAATAAAACATCTTGCCATTTATTACATGCTGATATTTAGGGTGACGACTGACAGATGACAATTGCTCTGCCCCTCTCTTTTGCACATGCCCAGCTCACTCCCTACCCTGATACTCACAGCGTGTACGTCCATTTAAGTTGCATTTTTCAAAACGATAATGAGGTAGACTGGAGCTAAAAGAGCTGACCCTTTAACATTGTTTCACTGTTATAAGTTCAGCTTTTATAGTGTTTCTTTGAGAGCTTTGGCCTGGGCTGCTTCTGCTGTTTGACTCATTAGGGATCACTACTAGTTCAGTTTCGGTTAACCTGAAATGGTTGTATGGCATGAATACCTTCCATGGACTTTTCCTTCCATGGAACACAAAAATAGTTTTGCAGAATATTCACAGACAGTCTATATGCCTATACAGACGTACAGTCTATATATCCTGTACGTCTGCAGTTATATGATGGCTTGGTGTCATTATTCATGGAAAATATTCTAACATCTCTAAAATGGTATTCATACTTGTGCGTGCATGACCCAAATGCCATCGATTCTTGTATGTTTAATGACCAATCACAATGCACCGATGCATATGTAGCCATTGTTATGTGCATTAAGAAATTGGGTCAAGATGTTTTATGACAATTAAGCATATTTTCCCATAAATTTAAAAATTGGATAGATAATTTGTGAACTACAGTACTGCATTGTAAGAACACGTTTACTGTATTTTATGATCATTTTAAGTTAAAAAATATTATCTAGACATAGTGATTTTTGTAATATTATCCAGAATTTTTTAGATTACATTTGTGGTAATCTGTGGGGAAATTTCCTTAATTGTCAAATTAAAACAAAAATAGTTTTCACTGAGTTTATTTATTTTAAGTATTTTGACAGACCAAATTCTTTCCTCTCTGATCCCTCATGCACTAGATTAAGATCTTGTTTCCACAAAAATCCACAAGATGATTACAGATTTTCCCCTTTTGTCAAATCCAAAAGCACTGGGTGAATATCCCTTTTTTATCTCCTTTAATCTGAGTGCATAATTTTCCTGGAGACTTTGATTGTTGGATTAGTAGCTACTAAGAATATTAAAATGTAATTTGTTTGTTGACCACTAAAAGCTTAACAGTGCCTTGGAAAAGAGAGCAAAACAGTAAGCAAAGCCTGGAGAAATTTTTATTTTAGCCCAGTTCTTCCTCCTGCCTTCACTCTGACCCACCCCATATACCAAACACCCCCCATTCACACATTCAGGAAACGGGGGACCCTGCCAGAAGCCCTTTCTGTTTCCCGGAATCAGACCCACAGGGCTGCTGTGTAATGGGCTAGCTCTGACGTGAAAGCCATTGTTCCCATGCAGAGCTCTATTGTGGAGGGGAAGGAACAGCAACAAAAACAAAAACCACCCGCGGAAGGAGCTAAGAGGGAGGGAGGATGAGATGTCTGAGCTATTTCTGTACTAGAGGCTCCTCTAGTTCTTCCCTGAGAGTGGTCTGCTCTCTGATGAGATACCGCAGTTATTGCATGTTGGGCTGCGGATTTTATCTCTGTGTTCTATCTCAGGGCCCTGTCATGTTGAAAACTGATGCATAAATTAAAAAAAGTGTCTCGTGAGAATCTGATGCGCATGAAAATGGCAACCCTTGTGTTTTTGATGCAGGCTTTATGATTTCTTTTGTTAATAGATGATCTCTCATCCCAGTGGACATCCCTAATAGAACTGTTTATTTTTTAGTCGTTAAAAAACAATAGAAATAGCCATATGTCAAACTTTGTGTTCCCTCTGGAATTTCTATTTTTTTTTGAGAAATTAGGCTGTACTGTTTTGTGCCAGACCAATAAATTACAGACATACCTAAAACATGCATTTTGACACAGGTTGTCAGATTTTTAAAGCCGTTTAACTCTCATCCTTGCAGTGCTGTAGTTATATTCCTTGTGTAGCAGCCTGAGTTTGTTAACCACATGAACATTTCAAAACTTATGTTCAAGGTAGTGCTGTCTGTAAAATAGCCCTCTACAGTTTACCAGCTCAGAACAACCTCTACGATCAAGTTAAATAGCCATCTAAACTATCTTGGACCAGATAATGGCCATAAATCACTTAAAAACCATATAAAATCAGCCATATCTATTTTTATTTAGTAATAAATGATTATGCACAAGCTTGGTCTGTCTTATATATTCTACTGTGTGTAACTCTAATCTTGTGTTTTGAAAGTATATTAAAGTTTGACAGAGGTAAGCCTAGGTCACGAGGGAGAACTTACAGCAGAGTCTGATTCTGGTACATGAAGGCGTTGGCAAGACGCACCAAACAGATTATGGTCAAAACATGGGGTAGGGGAAAGTTTATGGAGATGGAAAGTCAAAAAATACTTTATGCAACACTAGACACTAGATTTACAACATGTTATGTAAAGGAGAACCAATTAAACGTAAACATTAGCATTTACACTCTCCCCTTAAAACTATTTTGTTTGTTTTCCAGGTTTCCCAAAAAAGCGAGCAGGTGAGTGCAGTGCCTCCTTAAGTTCTCTTCTTTCAGCAAAATCCAAACGCCCTCATTAATGTGAAAGGGCCAGCAGCCAGGCAGACAGTTAATGGTGGATTTCAGTGATAAGGGCAAGTCAAGGGTAGACACAACACTGATGCTTCTGCTGATATAAACATGTGACAGTGTTGAAATAAAATGCTCAGATTCACAGTATTAACCTCAGGCTTTACGTAACATGTAATTTAAGCTGTATCCTTCACATTTATAAAATGGTTTTATGCTCACAAAGCAAATAAAAGATTCTTTCTTTATTGATTGTTGAGCTTATAATGCTACTAGGCAACGGTTTTATTTGGAAAGGTTTACTCAGAAATGTATGTTTTTAAAAAGGTTTTTCCCAGGGAAACATAGAATTTACATTATCATATTGAAAGATTGTGTTATTGAAAAGTTAAAAAGAAGCTTTTTTGTCTTATGTTAGCTGTTTATGTTTTAAACAATTTTGATCTTGCCATGAAAATGGCCTTTGATGCTGGCAATGAAAAAAGCATTCATTTCACAAAGTGTTTGGGTGCCATGATCACTGTTTGTAATGAATCATTGATTTCCCAGAGAACCGTAGCTTGCATTGTGTTGGTCAGAAATGTTTTGTCTGCTCTCTCTGGGCCTGTTTTTGGGCAGGGGGCGTGAGTGTGACCTTTTGTAAGTGGATCCACATTTCCTGTTTAGTTTTTGTATGCTATTGGATAAGAATAGCATGATGTGTCATTGATGGCGACTGTTTTCCATGTTTGTGTGTGTGTGTGTGCACAGGACAGGAAGTATTCTCAGTAAGGACCATCCCCCAGACAAAAAGCCTAAAAGTGACAAGGCATCAGTCCTCCCCCTGCATGAATTTGACTCCACAGGTAAGAACTTGCATGCTTCCCTTGAAAGACATCTAAATAATACATCTCTCCTTTATTTTTTCTCGCTATCTATCTCCCTTTTTCTCGGTCTCTTCCTCAGTTTTTTTTATACTCTCTTCATACTGTTCTCTCTTGCTTTTATTCAGAAGAACTTTAATTAGGGTTTGCATTGATTTTAAGTCATCGACAATCAGTGATGTATACCAATTATTCCATGCGACAATACAGATATTTATCTGTATTGTGACAGCCGGTATATTTTGCATAATGCAGCTCTGTGGATTATTCTTGGTTGAGAGACTGAATGTAGACCTAACATGTGTATAACAACAGCTGCTGTTAAACTGCTTCTGTATTAAGTAAACTGCACCAGGAACAGACAACGAAGGGGCCACAGTGATGTCAGTCATCATTTAAATGCTGGAGCAGCACCTTGTTTAAACACTCAACACTGACTTTTTGGCAACAACTTGAATAACTGCTTCATGAATCAGACTCAGCAATCCAACACTTCAAAAGATTCACATCAAAAGTGGTTTGCGTACCTGAACGAACAAGGAGATTTATAATACCTGAAAAAAGTCATCCGTAAGCATTCACATTCTTCTCAGTTGCAGCTGCTTAGCTGGTGCAGGACCTCCCTTGACGTCCACAATCTCCATGCTGCCCTTTTGTCACATGGAAATTGAGTTCTGAAGCCAGGTTTTTAAATCAATCATATAAGGCGTATATATCATGTGATCATTGGCATTATGATGCTCATTGGCTAATGGCACAAAAAAACAGTCTCAGACTCCTTCAATAGCAACAATCCTTAGCTCTGAGCCGACAGAGTAAAATGCATGTTCATTTGATGGATTTATACGATTTTTTTTAAAATGGGTCCTTGGCATCTGCTATAATATAATAAAATTTTTATATGTTGTCTGCAAAAAAATTTTAATCAGAAGGGAGTTAGGAAACAAATAGCTGTAGCTTCATTTTATTGGTTGTTTATTGGTTCTGTCGGCTAAACAACAACAACAAAATTGTGGTTTATTCACACTTGGTTTAAAGGGCTCTGTAGGGATGCATTGTTTTAGTTTAATATTTTGTCACAAATTTTAGGTTCTGTTTGAGTTTTTGCTTTACTCTTGCTTTACTAAACAGATCAGTTGTCTGTCAGACAAGGATTTGAAGTCATAATCTTTTATAACTTATAACTCAAGTGATCAACCCACGTTGCCATGCAATACAGCAGTTTAACACTTTGATTCCCAGTGCCTTGGACTTAATATCATTTTAGCAGTCTGCTTATGGCATTATGATGGGGGGCCCATGCCATCACAAACTCTGGACATTGTCACAGGGCCGTAATCCCTCCTTCTCTCTTCCTGCCTGAGAGATGCACAGCTGTGCTATGAACAGAGAGGAAAATCTCATTTAAGGATGGTGGTCTGAGGTGTCTGACTCATCGTTTTATAAATTAATGAGAAGGAAAAGGAAGGAGGCTCTGGTCATGGATAAAATGTGTTTAATTTGGTAAACAGGTGTTGTCTGTTATATGCTGTTTGTGTGTATACCACACTTTCTGCTGTTAGATCTCCAGGTTCAAAGTACAGTAGTGGACGGAAGACGTAAGGTAAGATTCATGGAGTGTCCGCACAAACTGCATTTTCCTCATTTTGAACTGTCAAGATTAGCAAATAATTCAACAAAAATTGCTAAAGTCAACAAATTTTACTAATATGTCTGCGTTTTAATTTTACGTTTTCTATGTTATATGGAGCTGATAAAAACAGCTGTGAATGCTGTTTCTTGTTTATTTAATTTTAACAAAATATTTTGTGCTGCCAGGTTTGTCACAGATTTTTGCATTTTAAATCCTTTTTAGTTTTCTTAGATGATTTCCTGTAAGGTCATAAACATTGTTTCAAACAGGAAAATAAACTAATTTTATAGTAATTTCAGAAGCTTTTTTTGTAACTCATGGCATGCTCAGGGCCTTTTTGGAAATCAGATTTAGGGGGTACACATCCGCACATGTACGGTACAGATACTGGATGTTGTTTCTCCTGTGCACTCCATCCCTGACTCTCTCACTCTCTCTCTCTCCCCCTCTCTCTCCCTCTCTCTCTCTCTCTCTCTCTCTCAGGGCTTGTTCAGCGTTGTGTTATCATCCAGAAAGATGATAATGGCTTTGGGCTGACAGTGAGTGGAGATAACCCTGTGTTTGTTCAGCTTGTGAAAGAGGGTAAGAAAGACAGCACTGTTTTGTGTTGTCTTTGTTCATCTCTCTATAACATGCACATCCATAAATCATTCTTATAATTGGCATTTGACTTAACTGTTAGTCAGTTATGTAACACTTCGGGGCAGGGTAATTTAAACACTAACATGCTAAATATGTGGTTGCTTTTCCTGGTAACCGCAGTAAGTCAGTGCAATTTTGCTATGTGTAATTATGCTATTTGCGACCACCCTTACACTGTACTGTGGCAGTTGCATGGTACAGCAATGGTGTCAGATGGCTATACCATGGTGGTTACATTTATACTATGGTACTGAATGATTACTGTATCATATGCCATTGCATTTACATAACACTACTAGAGACTTCAGAGAACATCACAATATTACCATAACACATAGAACATGGTATTGCCATTGTACCATGTCAAAAAACATGGTATTACTGTAGTGCTTTATTAGTACTTTTTACGTACAAGGAGATATCTACATCTAGGCACTTAAAAACCAACAGTTTTAAAGAAAAGAAGTCTGTTTCATTCCAGCAAACACAGTGATCTCTTTTTCTCTCCTTAGATGGAGCTGCCATGCGTGCTGGCGTTCAGACTGGTGACCGCATCATAAAGGTGACGAACATCAGAGTTTCCACCATAATGAGCCTCAGATGTTTAAATCTGTGGAATATATTTGTATGTAAATAGTCACAAACTCAGAAGCAGTTTAGCCTGTCTGACCAGCCCTAGAAACTATTACCGGGACTTGTGTCTTTAACCCATGGGGCTCACCTGATGTCACCAGGATTTCTCTGGTCCCTTGTTATGCCACCTGCTGGACAAATGGAGAAATACAGCTGTGTATTTTGCTGCCTTGCTAGTCCTTCAGGAATAAATAGTAATTATAACACCAGAATAGAATACATTGGATGCATTGAGCAGTTTTGTTTCATTTATTCCAAATGAGTACTGTTTTCTGGTAAGATATATCATTCTTTATCTGGAGTATGCAGCATGCGTACATACTAAATTGTCAGTTTTTCCATTTTCAATTAAAGACCAATGCTATTTGGCTTTCATTGCAGTATTGGCATTTATTTATTTAATTGGTACACCCCCAACTTGGAAGGTTGGAAGTCTAGATCTCAGCTCTGGATGTTGTCTTAACCAACTTCATAAGTATTATGATAGCTCCCAGGTTTGAAAGCACTTGACACTTTGTGCTCATTGGCTGCTTTTGATTCACTGTCTGGTTCAAATCAATTTATATTGTTCACAAAACCAACATACTAGCATTTAGGCTTTAAATCAAAAGGTTTATGTAAGTTCACAAGACACACATTTGGTAAAATGTTACCAAACATTTCACTGACAGTGTTTTTGCAAAAATGGTACCGTGAAAGTGGATACAGCACAGTCCTGTAGTATGTTAGTATTCTGATCTGTTGAATATCATCCATGAACTTACTTTATTTGTGTTATCTTTTTAATACAGGTCAATGGGACGTTAGTAACACATTCAAATCATGTAGAAGTCGTAAAACTAATTAAATGTAAGTAACCTATATTTTACTTTAACTGTTTGACTGAAGTCATTCACATTTTAAGTATAATACTATACCATTCGTTGTATTGATGTATAGATGCCCCATTAGTCTTTTTATTTGTGTTTCCTGTGTATGTGTACAGCGGGCTCTTATGTGGCCCTGACCGTGCTGGGGAGACCGCCAGGGCTGCCACAGATCCCCCTATCGGACGGCGAGGGGGAGAAAGGATCTCTCTCCCCGCTCACCTTCCCTCATTCCCCAGGGCCTATCAGCCCAGAATGTTCCTCTTCCTCCCCCTCTGAGGTAAGAGCTCAGTCACTCACCTCAGACCACAAGTAAACAGCCGTTGTTACAAACAAAGAAGCAATCTGTAATTGTAACATAAATAGAAAATAACCCGGAATATTTCTGACAACACTCAGCCCAAAAACAAGAACCGTCACAAAAACTAAACTATTTAATGCTGCTATATTAATCACACATACAGAGTAGAATCATGGGAAAGTATCTTAATTTGCGGAAGTGACACTATTAGTGTAGACTAACATCAACCATCAACCACGTGACAGCTTGCTTTGAGGCTTCAATCTCACATCCTCTATAGCAAGAGAAATATGTCAATACTCAGAGCAGATGTGTTGTTTGATGACAGTTCATGTTTGATGTGAATTTCAGGCTATGACGGAGGATTACAGCAGAAACCCTGCTGCTAAACTACTGAAGGAAATCCAGGAAACCAAGAAGCACATTCCACAGTTCCAGGAGCAACTCAGCAAGGTCACTGGACAGGTATACGCGCACACACACACACACACATACACACACTGCTTCTCTCCCATCTTATTCCATAGCTGTCCGTAGCCTAAAATAATACAAGTTTTGTTTAAACTTGAGCTGTATGTTCTAGAGACCAAACAATATGATATGATATGATGACATAGAGAAGGCTATCATAGCAGTCATAGCACCACCGACTAACAGAAGGATGTCATTTAAAAACATCATTTTAAAGAGTCCTTTTAAATGTATCCAAGTCGCTTCACCGGTGAACGGATTGTTGATATCTCAAGCGGTGTTGCCATGGCAAGGCAATAAATGAAACAGGAAGTGTCTCGTATCTTCTGCGTGCATTGAGTGATTTACATCAAACTTGGGAAATATGTTTGGTGTTACAAGCTGGTCACAATGATATGGCTATTATAAGTCACAGTTATAGCGCCACCAACTGGCAGCAGGAAGTGTGTCACTTATAGCCCTCTGTTATTTTCAGAATTAAATGCATGTGACAGGTATGCATCGTTTTCTGAGAAGCACCAGGTGGCGATGGCATGGTAGTGTTTGGGCTGTCATCACTGCTTAAAGCTATATTTATTTTTTATATATTATTTTTTGCAGTTGCATTAGGCACAGCAGTTGTCACAGAAATTACACTTATCTATGTTCTTATGTGTAATGATGTCATAATCAGAGTTTTCATGGGTATGTTGTAGGATGGCTGCTTATCTCCGAGGCCAGATGAAGGAGAAGTAGAGGATGGAGGTGGAGATTTGTGTCGTCCCCCTTCCTGGCAAGGTGATGCTGGAATGGAGTCATCCTGGACCAACAACACAACGACCCCTGTCAGTACACCCTTTATCTGCCACACCATCCATATTTCTCATGTGTGCCTAGTTGAAGATCTGTGCTTCCTCTGTTGTGAACCATGTAGATGGGATTACTAATTTGTTTCAAATTTGTCTGTGCAGATCACTCCTAGTCCTGTTACAGAGACCCCCTGCCAAAGTCCAAAGACCACACCCCGAGACATCCTCAACTCCTGCCCTTCACAGGATGCTGAAGACACACCTGACTTAGTGAGTAACCTCTTCACCTCATGGCTTCATTTTGTAGTTTTTGAGTTTAATGCAGGAACTCTTCAATTTTTGTTTAGGACTTTCAGTCAAATGTGGGAAACCCTTCATCCCGCCTGCCCCCTCAGATTATTGGTGCAGAGGATGATGATTTCGACACAGAGCAGGAACAGGTAAGGGCAACTATTTCTCTGCAACTATTTTGGATTTTCTGAGAAACGCATGCCTTGAACTTTTAAATACACCTCCCGGGTATTTCATGTGATTGACACCAAACTTGGTGAGCATTACTTGTGTAGAGACCAGGTTTATATAAAGTTCTAAAAGGACTAGATATCTTGTTGTTGGCAAAACCAAATTCATGTATTTGAGGCTATTAACACTTAAAATGGCATGAAATTTGACAGACACATCATTGTCACCGGTCCGTAGACATGGGCTTGGTGTGTTGGGGGGGGGGGGGGTGCTCTGTAGTACCCCCTTTTGTATAAAGTGATGGGGTTTCACCACCGGTCGATTGGTACATGCATTGTTCTCATCAAGTTGGACATCTTTCAAAATTACATCCATTAACTCGGCCCAACAGGAAATCAACCTATTTTAGTCAAATGTGAGTTTTCTGACAGTTCCATGCTCTGAATTTTTAAATACTCCTCCTAGGGGGTTTATGGGATTATTACTAAATTTGCTAAATATTATGCCAAGACATTGAAGATAGTTAATTGCAAAGGAATTTTTCTTATCTTAAACGGTGTTGCCTTAGCGACCCGTATTGCCCTTTACTACACAAAATCATGGTAACGGGGTTGACATTTTAAGATTTACTCACCTACAGACATTTTAAAAAAGCAGACATTTCCTTGTTCTTGAAATCCATGGTTTCAAAGTAAATGTTGCCTATGAAGGTAACTGTATACTTGCGTAAATTGTTTTAAATCCACAATCTGCATTTCCTTGTGGTGTGAAACAAGCCTTGTTGTTTATACCATCAGTAATTCTGCTCTCTGTCATTAGATGAATGGCCAGTGTAGCTGTTTTCAGAGCATAGAGCTGTTGAAGTCGCGGCCTGCTCACCTGGCAGCTTTCATTCATCATGTGGTCTCTCAGTTTGACCCTGCACCGCTGGTGAGAAGATTTGCCCACAATTTAATACCCTGTTCTTGCTAATGATTAAGAATGTTTCTGGTTGTAGATCAAATGAATCACAAAAGTAAAGCATCTGTCCTCTCATCTTCTCCTCCTGCAGTTGTGCTACCTCTACGCTGAACTCTACAAGCAGACCAGCTCCAAAGAAACACGGCGAGTCCTCATGGAGACCTTCATTATAGACAAAACCGCTGTGAGGAACCTGACAAACATTTCAGCTTGTTTAGCCTGTAGTAGATGGTGTGCCTGTTTAAAGACTGTCTGACTAAAAGCTCCATGTATTTTTTGTACAGAGCTTAAAAGTGACATTGCCTGAATCTATCATAGCTGACCTGGGTAAGCTTAGACCACTAAATAAACATGTTTTTTACATCTGAGTATGACAGCAACCTTCTAACTCTAGAGGCTTGATGTTACATTAATGTTAATGTAACATTATTTAATACATGTTTGTTTGTATAAAGTTGAAAATAGACACTAAAAAATAATTAACATGAAGAACATGTCCTACTTGGGTAATGTGTTGTTGGTAATTAAGCGCAACTTACTAATGAGCACAACGTTGATGTATGTGACTGTAGAGCGGACTGCACACTTAAATAACGCAGAACGGAAGAGGCCAGAGCCCATCTCAGAGGACGTCCACAGACAGTACGTGCAGCAGCTCCAAGACACACTTCTCCCTGACATCCAGAAAAACCTGGAAGACTTTAGGTGAGAATCTCATCTAATACACACACACTGTATAACTGCGAAAGACAACCATCAGTGTGTATCCAACAAAGACAACCATCATTGTGTATCCAGCAAATGAGGTTCTCCACACTTGCTGTCAGCTCTTTTCTCAAGCATGTTCTTTTATGTAAACTGTCGTGTGTGTGTGTGTTTCAGGCACAAACGCAGTATGGGTCTAACGCTGGCTGAAGCTGAGCTGACCCGCCTGGACACTGAGAGAATGAGAGACAGGGTGGCCCTGGAAAAGGAGCGATCCTGTGCAGAACACATCATCTCTATGATAGAGCAAGTATTGTAAGTGTGCAGTATATAAAGTCTTTGGAGGCTTTTTTTAAGCACCTGTTATCAAGGTGATCTTTAGCGAATTATAAAGTAATTTTCTCTGAAGTTTTACACAGGTGACCTATCAGAATAACCACAGGTGTTGTTCATCAACTACAGTCATGCTGCTGAAATAGAATGTGTTCAAATTATCTTTAAATTGACTTTTTAATCTGTTTTTTTGCATGATAACCAGCTTCATTGTTTCACTCATACTTTGTGGAAGTTTGTTTTTAAACACACCACAGTTACACACACTAGTTTCAGTGATGTTTTTTTAGGGCAGTGCTAGTTTGTGTGTATTTTATTAATTGTTGGGACTTGCAGCATATCTTCAGAAAGGAAACAAGGTTGACAATAACAGGCCATTATACAATTCTTGTTATAAAGTTGTTTATTCTAAAAAGAAGTGGACATTTCTGTTCTTCGTAGCTTGTCTCCTTCACTCTGCTCTTGAGTGTCTCCTGAGTCACAGTGAAATATAAAGATAATATTTTTAAAGACGTCCACTTTTTAAAAACTAGTTTATCACGCAAAATAATGGCGACAGGGTTTGGCATGGTAACATTTTAGTATGGGGCCCAATACACACTCTTTTAACAAATTGCCAACTAGCTTGCATATTGGCTGTTTATTAGTAGTTATAAAGAACATATTAATGCCTTATTCTGCATGACTATGTTGTACATTTCTTAATCCTACCCGAACACCTACACTTAAACACAACAACATCTACCTTACTAAATATTAATAAGCAGTAAATTATAAGTTTGAGGCAAATTTTGTAGATAATGATTCTGAATATGTGTTTCCAATACTAAAGTGCTGCCGACATTTTAAGCTTGTCTCTTAGTGACTAATAACATGAAATAAAATTATTTTTAAAAAAAGGAAGCATTTAATTGTCCTTCCAGAGTTCACTTCCTGAAAGACGGATGATGTCATTTTGACAGAATGATATTTTAAAAAAAGGGAGTTAAGATGGCAACAGAGTTGACAAACACCTGTTCATTATTCAACAGCTGCGCCATCAGCAATACACATTAACAAAGGAAATAAAAAGCACAGATTTGTACAATAGCCCAAACTCTGTATAAGATTAAGATTTAATGCAGACTATTATGATAGCATTATGATTAAACGATTAATATTATAAAACGTTCACAATTTACCCAAAAATGGTCAAATAATATAAACACAATTGAATAAAAGTACTGTCTAACTCTCGCTGTCCAGTAAACGGTTACTTGTGTTTTGTTTCAGGTTGATGCCACAGGCCACAGAAGAAGATAAGTGGTAAGGGAAATTTTCAGGCCTTCTCCCTCCACGACAAATGGATGACATCACGCTGAGATTAATCCCTGAAATGCTGCCCAATCTCTAAATCTAATGTCACACACAAATCTAGCAGCCATTGGATTATTTCCTACAAAGCATTAAGAAGTATCTATACTTGCAAATCATTTCATGATGATGATTTTACTATGTTTTTGGATAGGTACCATGATAATACCACAAAAGTCTTTGAAGTGATTGAATTTGACAATAATGTGTAATTATGTCATTATGTAACTGTAAATACAAAGGTATATGAATATGGTAAGCATTTTGTACCATAGTGTTTACCAACTTGATACTACTACAGTTCTTTGTGGACAAATATGTCATAAAGCAATAAGAGTAATAAAATATTCCAAGGTATTATTACATTTGAAAAACATACAAGTCACACACAACTATAGTTTGAGCTGCAGTCTTAAGAGTGGTGGTAGTAACTGCAGCTTATGATCAGTCAGGAGCCCATATGGGCTGCAACAGCAGGGGCTGGGGCGTTGCGTGTCTGCCCAGATGGCACACGAGAGTAGAACCTCATGCCGTCTCTGACAGGAGCTTGTGAGGGTTATTTTTGCTCTGGCACTGAACACAGTTACGCATTGCTTAAGTCATCTGTTTGGCTTGTAAGCGTTGTTGAGGACAGCTTTGTAATGTTTCAGCTGGGGTCATAGCTGTCAGTACAATTTTCTGCACTCTGTTAGGAATTGCTGCCTGGACTGAAGGAAGCACTTGCTGGAAATGACGGATAATAGCTTCACTGTTTTGCCTGTGTTGAAATACAATAGCGCAGGACTGTGATACTCCTTTGGTTTACCCATGCATAGTTATTCAATAAGAAATTTATACATTAATGAACAAAATTAAGTTTTTAAAAACTAAATTTCTTTCCTTATACAAATCTTGTTTTTTATTATTGCCTTAAGTAAGGGGAAACGGGAGCATAGTAACCATCTAAAAACTTTCAGAACACCCTAACAACATGCTAGAAAACACTCCAAGCATCTTCGCAACTGCATAGCAACACCCTGGCAATAGCAAAAACATCTTGCATTGTGGCAGCAAGTTTTACATGGGCAAGACATACTCATTTTCTTCAGCTTCTTTCTGTGTTTGACATCGCTGTTAAACATTTCCCACACATCCCTTTGTCTCTCCTGCAGTAGCACTATTCAGTTTGTGATACTGTCGTATATGAAGCAATTGGGTGTAAGAGTGAAGGAGTCACGAGGGCTGGAGCACAAGCCCAAGCTAATGAACCTTTTCCCCAAAATAAAGGTATACACTCTCAGCCACATACTCACTGTATAGATGACTGCATGAAACCATTGAAAGCAAATAAGCGTCTTTGTGTCCCTCAAACAGAAGAGCATAAAACCTGAGAAAGACGGAAGCGAGGAGAAATCTAAAAAGCCACGAATTTCTAGTGTCTTCCTTCCAAGACGGCCGAGCAGGACTGACGCTTTCTTACGTAAGTGATTCATGTAAAAAACAAATAGATTCCAGGAAGTACAAGGATGCTAGGTACCAGGATACAGATACCAGAAAGTTATCTTTCAAATCAATATATTATTTAAACTATTAAACATACAAACGACTCTAATCTTTTATTGAAAAAAGTAAATATCATTTAAAATTACATTTTTAATGTAGTTGATCTGCTATGTATAAATATTCTATGAACACTTGAATAGTTCAAAGCCCATAAACCATCCAGCCACATAAAGTTGTTTATCAATGCCTTTTCAGTATTCAGGAAGTTGGCGTGGTTACACATTTCCATGCAAATGTAGATAATCATTAGAGTTCATTTGCATGAAAAGTCTTAGGAAGCCGTTACAAAAATAGCCCATTTAATTATTGGGTTTGGTAAGAGGGTGGAGAAGGGTCATAAATAAACCTTAGGGGAAAAACATGGTTACATGGGTATACATGGTTCTTTGCAATACCAGCCACTTAAGATAAATGTATTTTATTCGTTTATTTTCGTTTCAGGTTTATTTTACAGTAGCTGTCACATCAGTCTAAAGCAGTCATTAAAAAGATTCTTCCTCACAACCAATCATAGAATAATTCAGACTGAAGTGAAGTTGAATACTAAAGAGAAAGTTCTAAGTGTGTTATTATTATTAAAATCCCTTCAGTTAACACTAATACATTTTTAGGGTATTTCAGAAAAAGGTTATTATTATTTAATTAAGGAATTAAGGTTGTTTATAGAATGTTCTCCGTGACCAGACTACCTAGGGCACCATGTCGGAAACCATAAGTGTAGGTATTTCATTAATGTAACTCAGCTCTGTTTTATTTATCATCACTTCTTAAAGCAGCTTTACATACTATGAAAATAAGAACACAGAATATAAGTTATGAAGCGCACAACAAAGAATGCATGGTGTTATTGCAAATTTTATTGTTCATTATAGATGTATATTAGTAAAACTAATTCTGATACTAAGATTGTAATTGGTGTGAATATAGAGTTGACTGAAATGATGATAACTACAACACATTTAAACAGTTTGAATAGACATACATCAGAAATACCTGTCATTGCATGCGAAGGCCCATACGTGTCTCAGTGGTTTATGAGAAGGTAATGTATCCAGACAGCCTAGTAAAACAGTATTTACTTTTGAGACTTAGCAATATTTATATGTTAATATGATAGATGACGGATATTATATTATGCAAGATATGCCGTTCCAGCTTACATGGAGATGGTGCTTAGAAGATAAAATTATACAAAACAGGAGTATAAGTGCAATAATACCATTGATAACTGAACATTGC